>JARHVA010001542.1:2060000-2257500 GCA_037957365.1 Torreya grandis | reverse complement strand
GGTCGGTCGAGCATACCTAGTTCTGTAACATGCGGCTTAACCTTTCTAAAAGAATTGACTTGACTTAGTATGAAAAATGGGGTTTTGCTTAGTTAGGGGCTATTTTAGAAAGGACACTGCTTAGGGTTTTGGATAAGGGCATGAAAGGTGCTGAAACATGCAATATAAATATAAAGTAAACATTTAAGTATAAGTCTAAATGTCAACTTATAATTTAAGTTATGTTTTATATTTATACTTTCAGGATGTTTGAGAGTGGTTTCAAACCTCTAGGAGCTATAATGCAAATTCTAGATTTTGGAGGGTCCTACTAGATTTCAAGCTTAGCCATATTTCAGGGTTTCAGAATTTTAGGGAGGCATAATAGGATGTAAATGGATAGACACTTTAAGAATGTTGGACTAATAGTAGGAATGATACAAAATCATAACAATTTTGCAAAGCACTAATGGTTTACCCACCCCTTTCTCGGTGCACCCTTTAAGGTGTGCACTTAGAGAGATTGAAACTTGATAGGTTCCTGGAAGAGAGAAAGTGTTAGTAAGTGATAAAAATTAAAAATATTTTATATACATATGCTCAACTTGAAACTTATCAATGTCACGTGAGTGTAACATGGGATGATGATTTGAGAAAGAACATAACACACTAACTGATCTAACTAAAAATAAAATACTAAAATTAATGCTGAAATAAAATGAAAGTAATTGAAAGTACCATATACTTACCTTGATTTACCTTTCACCAAATGACTACATGCAAATATCCTAGTCTTGATCATGGAGGGTGTAGTACTTGCATTTGGAAAACCCTAGGGATACAAGTCTAAAAATAGAAGCAATGTGTGTGTACATAGGATGGTCAAAACAACAACTAATAACTCTCAAAACTAATTAAATTGCTTAGAAAAAATAGCAAGCTATGATTGTTAAGGCAAGGTTAGAACCAAAAGATCAAGCATGTAAATGACAAAATGATGACAAATGAATGTAAAACATACTAAATCATGTTGGGAAACATGCATAATATGAATGATAAACAAATTTAGAGTACACCAAATCATGTGAAAAAACATGTAAAACATGATTGACAAAAATGAATGTTGAACACACTAAATCAAGTTGGGAAGCATGTAAAATTTTGCAAGTACATGAAATATCATGTAATAAAACTCTAAAAAAAATATGCAAGCAACTGAAAGGCAACTTCATGTAAGATAAGCATGTCGAATCAAACATAAATAAAACATAGATGACTAGAAATGAAAAATCTAAATCCAAATGTAAGATAAGTATGTCAAACGAATCATGAAGAAAGCATACATGACTGAAAATGAGATGTAAAGCAAGATGTACAACAAACATGTCAAGTCATACATAAAGAAAAACATGTAAGCATAAAAAATGTCCTATTTAAGATAAGTGAAGTCCAAAAAATCAAATGAGAACATGATAAATAAATGAAAAAGCAAAAGCTCTAAAAGAATGAATACTCAAACTTAGTGCTTATTCTAAAATGCAATGTAAGAAAACACGACATCTAATGATATGACTAGGATGATAATACGATGGTGTGGTAAGCAAATGTGAAGGAATGTCTGTGAGGAAAAATTAGTCCTATCCGAGATATTACAATGTAACTCACAAACTATAAACCAAGAGGTGTGAGTAGGTATATGTGATCAACTAAAAGCAATATCCAACAAGGAGAATATCAGGAAAATATGTGATATAAATAAGTAATGTGAGGCACCGCATGGGTGATGTGAATATCCTTAGCAGGAATGAGACACACTAGATAAGTGAACAAGGCTAAGAACTATTGACATCAAGGACATGGAATTTTGATTAATGAAAACATAGCTTGGGCTAAGTGACGTACATAAATCATCCCATGAAGGTTATATGCATGAAAAGTAAAATGGGCCTACATTTTCACAATGTGTTCCCCATCCCTCAAGACCCTTTAAAGAGTTGTTGGTCTACTACAAAGATTGGGTACTTGTGTGAGAAAGTAAGGGACACTAAAAGTATATGATATAATGAAACTTCCTACCCCAATCTACTTGCCTATCACACCCCAATGGACCTTGGCTATATCATGAGGCCAACTTTGGAGTTTGAGCTTCAACTAGAATAAGAGATGTGCTAGATATGAATCATGTTTTTTGGTGTGATCTGACTTTTAAGATTATTTTTGCCTTTTGATTATTGCCTTTTGTTTCTTTTATTATTTGGCTTTTAACTCTTTCGAATTTTTCTATTCCTCCATATGGATTTAGAGAATTGATCATGAGTGAAATAGGTGATGAACACAAGAGAGCTTACACTTGGTTATTAGATAAAAGAATTTAGAGACCATGGTGTATAAACACTCATAGACTTGCCCACAAGTAAGTGTGCAATCTCAAAACCGACCTATGTGTGCCTCAGATACAAGGAAATAAGGTGAAGATGGGAATCATGAGAGATCTATCCAGGTGATAAGTGATACAATGATGAATATGCTTGTAGCTAGTCACAATCAGGTAAAATAGTGTTATGAAAGGGATGAGGATATGTTTATGATAGTCATGTCACTAAGAAGTTGTACTAACTTATAAAGGATCTAACAGAAGCACCAAATGAAAGTTGTAGTCATCCCAAAAGAGAGGGAAAGTAAATGGTCTTCTAAAAGAGGGGAAAAGTAAATAAGGGTCAAATAATCATAAATATATCAAGGCAAAAATGATCAAAATGAAAGAGAAAATAACAATTAAAGTGATTTCTAAGAACCACAAGGGAAAAATGCCGAAATAAAACCAATGAACCAAAAGGGAAACAATGGTTCTACTAAAGTGAAACAAAACTAAAGATCCCAAGGGAATCAATGGTGTCAATAAAATGAAACTAAAGGAAATAAAACACACAAAAACAAAAAAACATGAGACATAAATAATGAAAAAAATCTATGCTAACGTCTATAACAAAGCTGTACATGTGAAATATAAGCCTATGTGTCTTGGAAGGTTTCTTGAAGTTGAATTTGTTTGTTATTATGAAATGTAGAATAATATTGGGCATCCTACAATGCCCCAGTGGGTAATATGATGTAAGGATCAACATCACAAGATGCCACAAATTTTGAAATGACATGTGGATGGGCATCGCAAGATGTCCCAAGATGTGATATGGAGTGAGGTGATATTGAACAATTATAATGAGCCACTTTTGGCTTTCTAATGTAGTTGAAGATAGGTAAATGTGTTGATATGTTTGATTTTGAGGATGTTGAAATTGACATAGGTTGTGTAGGAGGGATATGAAGAGGTTTATAAGGTAAAGGAGGACCATTTATGATGTGTTTTGGAGTAGGCATTTGAATTTGGTGCTCCTTGGGTTCGTGTGACTTAAGAGGTGTGAGGAATGCAACCACTTGTTTGAAGTTGTTAAAGTTAGATATCCTTTCCTTATTGGTGTAGGAAGAAGGATCGACTGTGGTTTGGACAACATTAGTGGATGGGATAATTGTTGTTGATCATTAGATAAGTGATATTGATGTGAGTGTGATTCTTTAAATTGTACTTAAAAGGTTTCAAGATAGTCTTGATAACGTTGTTGTGTAAGAGTATCAAGATTAAAATGTGGATCAAGCAAAGAAGTAATAAGAAATCAATGAATATCATAACAAGTCTCATGAGAGTGACCTATCGTAGCATGCCACCAAAAAAACTTATCATGATTTTACTATTTTGGAGGAGGTTTGGAAGGATCAAAGCTCATGGGTTTAGAGGGTGGAAATTTCTTCTTAAGTTCTTCTAGACTTAAGGGAGGGTCGTTGGGTTAAAATTGGTTGAATTGGATGCTCCCTTTTGAGGTTGGGGAGGCTTATATGAATCGATGTAATGAGAAAATGATTGGAAAGATTCCTTAGTAGTTTCTTGAGGTGATTCAAATTGACTAAGAAGAAAGTCTTTCCTTTTTGCTTGATCTAAGGCTTTCTTCGAAAGTTTTAGGAAAAACATCCAAACTTTGTATTGAAGAGGAGTTTTAAGAGCAGTAATAAATAGTTTTAAAAGAGTATCATCGTTCATGTCATGGTCCACTTTTTGAGCTAGAGACTTCCATCAGTGTGAGTAACTTCATTAAGAATTTGATTGGCATTGATGAAATGGCTAAGTTAATTTTCAAGAAAGTCATTATGTTGAAATTCCTTCACTAGAGCATTGATTAAATCCTCTAGTTGTGTAATGAAATGTATAGGAAGTTGATTGTACCATTCAAATGCATCACCAACAAAGGTTTTTGTTAAGATCTTGGTGGTATAAAAGGTATTAGTTTGGACCTATTCCTTATAAAGATTACCACATCATATGTAATAGTTGGAAAAATGTTTCTAATGTCTATGAACACAATGAAAAGAGCTAAAGGTTTATTTTGAAGATGTTGAATAATTTCATTATGCAAAGGAGGTTGAGATATGATATTCATATTAGCTTCTCTAAAAGGAGGAGGGACGAAATTCTGATTTAGTTGAGTCATGATGACTTGAGGTGGTTGACTAGCCATTTGTAATATATGAAATTGCATTTGCGTCATTTGATTATTATGAATGATTTGTATATTGGTCATTCATTAAAGTATTTGATCAAGGAATTGAGTAAGATTAATGGGAGGATTTTGATTGCTAGTGATAGGAGGTGGAATGTTAGTATTGGTAAGAGGAGCATTCCCTATATTGGTAGTAGGGGAGGGATTGTTGGGTGGAGGATTCCTAACATTGGTAGTAGGAAGAGGACTAGGGTGAGTAACCTCAAGTGTATTACAGTGTGTTTTCCTTGAGGATACAAAATTTAGGTTGCATAATGTAGTGATTGGTTTGGGATTAAGAAGATATAAGGGAATGAATTGAATAGTTTCATTTGAAGTAATAATATAAGTGAGATTACGATCTAAATATTTGATTATGCAATGTTATTGACTAATTGAAAGTTGAAAGGAATACATAATTATAAAATTATTAGTTTACCAAACTAGGTTGGGCACTACTGGATTATGTTATAAAATAAAGGCAAAACAAATTAGGTTGGCCACCTACTAGACTATGTCAGCCAAGACCTATAAAGTTGATCAAGTCGAGCTAATTGATTTCTAGGAAAAAAAATAATAATATGAAATTATATTAGGTTGGCCATATCCTACAGAGTCGGCCATGTATATCTAGTTGAATTTTGAGAAGAAAAATAGAAGTCTGAAAAAAAGACTAGAACAAACTAGATCAACTAGCTCAATCTAGTTGAACAGTAAGAATTGATCAAGTCGAGCTAATTGATTTCTAGGAAAAAAAATAATAATATGAAATTATATTAGGTTGGCCATATCCTACAGAGTCGGCCATGTATATCTAGTTGAATTTTGAGAAGAAAAATAGAAGTCTGAAAAAATGACTAGAACAAACTAGATCAACTAGCTCAATCTAGTTGAACAGTAAGAAAAAATCAAAACTAACTAGATCGACTAGCTCAATCTAGTTGATTATCTAATATAATTTTAATAAAACTATAAAACTAACCAAAACATAATGAAAATTTGAAGTACTGATAATGAGAAATATAAATGACAAATTTAGATAATTGACAAAATTGAATTATTAAGTTGATAAGAGTGAACCTGGGAAATCAAAGAAGATTGACTAGATCGATTTAATTGTATTGTTGAGGGTACTGAAGTTTTATTAACTAGGTCATCCATGTAAGATTTAGCACTGCAAATGTAACAATATTTGAAACACAATGGTTAAATAGGATCGACTAGGTCAATTTAGTATGTAAAACAAACTAAAAATAAAAAAGTAGTAAAATAAAACAAGATCGACCAACTCAATCTAGTTAATTGTAAATAAATATTCAGAAAATAGTAAAATAAGACTAGATCACCTAGCTCGATTTAGTTTTATAAAATAAAAATCTATAAATAGAAGACAAAACGAGATCGACCAACACAATCCAGTTGATTGTAGATCTTTAAGACTAGATTGACTAGTTTGATCTAGTTGGCTCTAAATAAAAAACTAAAAATACAAGGGCTAGATTAACGTTGGGTTCACCAGAATGTATGTAATGAATTATGATGGATTTGTAACTTGTCCTACTTAGTAGATTCGAAGCTCGGAGAAGTTAAATTACCAAACAATTTATTGCATAGCTATTTATATCAGGGCATGACCAATTTGGATCTGCTAAACGTAATTAAGGGATCTCTTACCACACAATATCAAAGGAGAGTGTTCCAAAGCCTCTAGAAAAATGACATTATGCAATAACCCTAGCTAGGTTTACAATACATAAAATAAATTTAATCTAGTGTTCACTAAATCTTGTGGTACAAATAAGAATAGATAATAACAAATAAATTAAAACATGAAAAGATAACTCTACTCAAGTCAACGTAGAGGTAAACTAAGCAAAGAGTACACCATTCATCCTACTAATTTGTGCAATATCTATCTGCGAAATAAAATAGTAAAAGCTAAGAATAATTGAATTGAACTTGTCGTGCCTCAATCTCTCCTTTAGCCAATGGTTCTTTGTAAGAGGTTGTGGCTTTTTAAGGATCACACTATAGAAATCAGCTATAGGCTAAAAGACTCTTAATTTGCATCCAACAATTTCCCACATGACAAGCTTTTTTCTCTCCAAGGCAAAACCCTAAACAACACCTCCAATATAGAAATAGTATAATTATGAGCTATAACAATGCGAAAATGAATGTTCTTCTTTATTGGATTGAAGTGAAGAGGGTACTTACAACAAGGATTGACCCTAAATCCTTCCAAAAATTTAGCTGACAAGCTTGGCTAGGTTGATCTTGTTAGGTGGGAAAAGTAGCCGTTAGATCTTGAATTAGATTCGCTAGGCCAACCTAGTTGCATAACATGCGGCTTAACCTTTCTACCAAGATCGATCCGAATGATTTAGTAGGGAAAATGGGGTTTTGCTTACTTAGGGGCTATTTGAGAAGGGAAATTGCTTCAGGAGTTGGATAAGGGCATGGAAGGTGCTAAAAGAGGCAGGATAACTATAAAATAAACATTCAAGTATAAGTTGACATTTAGAGTACATATAGTATCTTATACTTTAAGTTATATTTTATGTTTATACTTTCAGGATGTTTGAGAGTGGTTTCGGACCTCTAAGAGCTATAATGCAAATTCTAGATTTTGGCGGGTCCTACAAGATTTCAGACTTGGTCATATTTCAGGATTTCAGGGTTTCAAGGAGGCATCATAGGAGGTAAATGGATAGACACTTTAAGGAGGTTGGACTAATAATAGGAATGATACAAAGCCATAACAATCTTATGAAGCACCAATGGTTTGCCTACCCTTTTTTCGGTGCACCCTTTAAGACATGCACTCAGAGAGATTAAAACTTGATAGGTTCTTACAAGAGAAAAAATGTTAGTAACTGATAAATATTAAAAATATTATGTGTATACACCATTTGTTCCATATTATTTTCTACGTGTATGTTGTGTTTTTATTTCTTTTGTGATTTGATATTGAGTTGTAACATTATAACATTGTAGTATGTTGTTCTCTAACATGTTTTATTCTTCATTGAAAAATGTGAGCATTGGTATGTCCTAAAATGGAAGAGCTTATGACAGTGTAAAATGAGAAAATGGTAAAATATGACATATAATGTAAGTAGATAATGCTTTTTTTTTTGACAATACAAAAGATGTGATAAAAGATCGAAAAATGAAACATGTAGTGTAACTAGATAGGAAAACCTAATAGGACGAGATTTGATAAAATAAAAGCAAGGAAATGAGTTAAAACCAATCAAATTTATATAAAATGCCATCATATATCTATCATTATGTCATAGAATGTTCCTTAATCTGTTCAATCTGATAAATTGACTCAATATGACCCATATAGTCTATCTTATAATGTCATAAAATGTTTCAGTTGTTCCTCACGATCATGTATGCTCCACATATGCCTCAGTGTTCCCAATCTATGACATTTGAATCGCACAATTTGAAACAGAGTGTGAACTATCTATATGTCATGGCCGAATATCTAAGACAATCCCACTGTATGCATCCTTTTGATATGAGAGATAAAATCTGCGAATCACTCATCTAAAAAAAAGAGTTATGTGCACCATGTTTTATATAGAAAAATATAATTATGTAAAGTATGTTTACAAACCTGATATGATACGTCATCATATTAAGTTTTGATCATTCACACACATATGAAACATATACTCCAAGGTGATGGGCTTAAAGTATCATGTCAAGTAAATGTATCAATTAGACACATAATAATAAGTATCACAATAGATGCGATAGAAATCATGGCATTGTACACAATAGAAGTATGCATGATAGAAATTAGGGTACCAAGATTAGAAAAGTCACATATGTAACCACACATATGCACAAAATATCTTGGTCATAAAGCACACAAGCACTCAAGACACAACATAAATCTATTGTGACAAAGACACAACATGGCCCTAACTTAGACTAAAGGATCCTATGATACAACTAACACATGATGTGACAAAACACAAAAAATACATTCATAGAAGACACAATATATCACACAACAATGATCACATAATATAATAATCATCAACATTAAGTACAAACAAAGTAATCAATGGTAGTTTGCATAATCAGTCAATGACATCATCCAATATAACAAAGCAAAATATCTATAGGAAATAACACTCTAGAAATTATGAGAAATAGAAAGTCATGTATAATTGTCTACTATTTTCAATAAATCGGTATAGAAAGATAAAATCTAATAAGAGTGCAAAGATGCCCCCTTTGTAGGCATGCCTCTAATGTAACAAGGTTTCCCTTGGGTGTCTATAATTCCATGCATCTGTATATTCATATATTATATGTAACTTGTATATCCTACATCCCACTCATGTATATCATGAAAATCAAGTGCATGAAAAATAGATATGCAATTCATTATGCATATGATAAGTAAAATTAATCAATTATGTGTACCACCAAAGCATGTCATGCATAGGTTATATTTTTTATTTTTTTCAGTATTTGAATTTTTTGGTTTTTTAATATTTTTTATTTGAATTATGTTCTTGCTAACCTATGATCCCATCAATGGAATGCTAACATGAAGGTACATGATCTCTTGATGCAAATGGCACATGCCGTGGGAAATGAGTAATATGTATATCATTATTTGAATTGAAGAAGTGATCATGTGTTGTAAAATATCCAACATTGTCATAATATCCAACATGATCATTAGTATGTTTCATGGTCCTAGTAGGCATAGTCACTTGCAAAATTCATTGTATGTCAACAAAATGTGTCGATGTTCGTTGTGGAACGCACACACAAGTTTTTTGTAAAACTATTTTAGGATGTGACATACTAGGTAACATTGATAACACTTGAATAGATCGTTGATGTAATAGACATTGTAGAATTGGCCTTCAAGGAAGATCAACCACCTGTCTTTTATTTTCCTTTCATAGGATGAACTTGTACATGTTGTACAATACATTGTTGTAGAAGTGATAGATTAAATGTCTTTAGCTAAATGGGGTACTCATATGGAATAACTGAAATTGTAACCACTTAATTGTTATATATATAATTCAAGCATCGATGCACTGAAGATGGGATTGCACTTATTTTATGTATTCATGGGCGTCCTAACAATATGTCGAATGCCCCTATTTTAGGCAAAATTAAGAACTGAGTAACAATAGTGGTGGGCCTTCCATAAGTGGTAACACAATGCTTTAAGAAGGTTTTTTCATTTTCCATCTAATCCTTTTATTGTAGTAGTCTTACCAATCAAGTCTCTAGGTGTGTACCCAGGACTAGTAAGTAATGCCATAGTGCACATGTTTTAATTTGACCCATTATCCACCATAACATTGTGTATAGGATTTGAGTCAATGAAAGCACATATGAAAAAATGCACATTAATAGACTCATCATCAACAATCTCATGGTCATAAAATGTTGTAGGTCATTGTACCTATGTATATGTAAGTGTACCAATAAGATAATCTACAATATGAACCTTAGTCCTAGAAGTATAATGAGTCAGAGGAGTCTGCACATTGTAAGTCATATGTATCTCAAGATTAGTCTTGGTTTCTTGTGCTACATGTTTTGGAAATGGATCTGAAAGTATCTTAATCTTTACATTGGGTTGAGCAACTGAATTAGTTGTAAGTGTATTGACATCATTGATCTCAATAATGTTGTTATCAATTAAATCTTGTATCTTATGTCTCAAACCGTATCATCTATTAGTAGAATGTCCTACACATTTATGCCAATCATAGTACTACACACCTATGCCAATCATAATATACACTGATATTGAACCCCTTAGTTTGTTCCTTTGTCATCTCAACCTCTATTGGTAGAGAGGGCGATATGAGATTGCTCTTGAGTAAATTTTGTAACACATTATGGGGAGGTTCTGATAGTCATGTAAATTTACTCATTCGAAGCACTAAAAGGATAATCTTATTAGGAGGTTGTGAAATTGGATTAACCATTGTTTTAGTCTCATTCTTAGTATCATTAACCTTGGATCTAAAAGATGGATTGCTTTGAAACTTGGCATTAGAATATGTGGGAGGGTTAGTCTTACTTTAGCTTGTTTATGGAAATTAACTTAACATCACAATTTTTAATGATATGGCACATGTCATCAAAATATTGGAAGCATTTCAACATAACAAACTTATAAATAGGGGAAAACAAGCTTTTATTTAATATGTCTTGCAATTCATTATCAGCCATAGGAATTGAAATTTTTGAAAACATATTCTTATAACGAATCACATGGTCACTAATGGACTTCTTAGGTCCTTGCTTGAGTTTTGTAATTTGAGCATAGATGATTATCTCACTAATATTGATAGAAAAGTGAGTTAGAAATTGGTCAGCCAAAAAATTGAAAGCATATACTAATTGGAAAGGAACGTCATAAAAGCGTCGCAAGGCATAGTCTTAAGGCTCCAAAGAAAAAACTTTGTTGGTGACTTATCATTAGATGAATAATCTAAGCATGTTGCATGGAAGACTAAAATGTTATTTTGGATCACCTTTACCATCCGTATGGTGTAAGCTTAGATGCAACAAATATTGTGAGCAAAGGATAAGTGAAAATATCTAGGGCCAATGGGTTGTGTAATAATGCTTGAGAATTTTTCGAATGACCTACTCTATAAGAGCTTTATACCATTTGGGAAACCCTGGCTTAAGATTGAGAAGAGTTTGTATAAGATCTTGATTAGTAGGCGTAGGTTGTTGTTTAACAATACGTGGTGTCACATTAGTATCAAGTTTAAGAGGCCCAAAAATATGTTACATAGGGACAACCATATAAATCTGAGGATTAACTTGTGTTTTCTCCACACCATGTGTAGGCACCACTTGGGTAGCCATAGACATACACACATGAATAATAATAGTGAGAATAATGGTTTGAACTCCTATTGTAAAATCTAGGTCTTTGAAAGGTGGATTAGTATCATTTAAGATTTTATCACGTTGTTCCTCATATGTGGCTTCCTTAGCATTCTTAACCTCTAGGATAATGTCCAAGATTTATCTAAGTCATTAGGTTTCATATTGATTTGATTTTTTTTAAAAGTGGAGCTACTTGTTTAGGATATACACCATTAAACTTATTCATATGTTCTTTATCATGATATTAATTATTACATTCAATATCATCTTTATAAACATTTTCAAGATTAGGCATAACATCATTGATAACATGTTCATCTACCTCTATGTGTTCTTTATCAATACTTGCTCAATAGAAGAAGAAATTATTCAATTTTATCCATTTTAAATTGCACACAAACATGTAGTTGGATCAAAGGAATTTATTATGATCAATTGTAACACCACTTAATCTAGAAATTCTCCTTATAGGTATAAGAGATATGGCCTTATTATATGACATAAAAATATGTTTATGAAAACTGTTGGATGTACAATCACTGAGAGGGGGGGTGAATCAGTGATACCAAATATGCCAATCTTCAATTTAGATCCTTTCAAACTCTTAATCAAACAACATATATCAACTTGATCAAGCAACATAAACAAGAGAGCTCATACATTCAAAGCATACACAATAACACATGATTCATGTGGGAAACCCTCATGGAGAATAAAACCCACTCTCAAGTTTTCAAACATATGGACTACTTATCCGATAAGATGATTACAAACAAGAGACCCTTTTATTGAAGTACCCACTTCACAAGGAGTACCTATCCCTGAGTTTGAATAGGCACCCACTTGCTCTAGATGTTGAGTACTCACACAACACCTATGAAATCAACAACTCCAAAATTTTGATTGCATATCAATCTAATGGAGTCACAATGTATAACACCTCTCTTCAATCCTCAACACTCTCTCAACCCTTCTTCACATAGGCAATACATCCAAAGCACCCTTTTTTGGATCTCTCTAAGCTTCTTCACTCATCCTCAGCCACAATCCTACAACAACTCTATAATCACAACAGAGACATGACCAAAAGGTCATCCACATAGTCCTCTCTCTGAAATGCCTCTTAACTCATCCACACAACATACACCTTCTCTTTGCTTAGCTCATACAAGTCTCTATCTGTCTCTCAACATAGATTCCTCAAGTCTACACAAGTCTATTCAACAAGCCTTAAAAACCATCACACTTGATTTCTCCTTTTATAGTCTTCATAATTATTATGATCACAATCTTCTTTATCAGCCACAACACATGCCTTCAACTTTAATGCATATAACATGGGTCAACTTTAAGCACAACCCTCTTTCAAATAGCCCTAAATCACCTTTTAAGTTCTATAAAGACCCTTTCACCTCTTTGACACTTCTCCGAGCAAACTAAGAACACATAAACACTTTAAAATATATGGACCCATGCCACACAATCTACAAGTCTTCCTTAAGTGATAACAACCATCACAACACCCTTATGCTAAAGCTCAATTCGTTCAAACAACATTCTGTGCACACAACCACCATGAATGAACACACAAGAACTTTCTAAACCTTTGAGCATACTGAATATGATTGATCAAACCTTCATAATCCACACAAATGATCCTCATGGAGTCTACAACACTCTCTGATAGTTATCTCATTTCGAAACATCAAAATACCATTAAGAACAACTCAATTACCCTTCTTGGGTTACTTGTAGAGCATGAAAGAACACACAATTAACTTTGGAGCTCAATAAATTTGATTGTACAAACATTTAGACCTTAAAATGAATATTTCTAGATGTGCCTTGAAGTCCTCTACAACATTTTTTTACTGCAACATCAAATTTTGCATAGATCAAAACTTATGGCTCAAAAACCAAGCACTAGTCTTTCCTTCATTAAATTCAAATATTTAAATCTAAATAGTCACAGTTAAACCTCGATCACTTAGAACACATCTCGTGCTCTTCCTCAACTCACTCAACTCACACCGTCGATCTTCTTTGGAAGAAGCTCAAAATTTAAATCGCAATGCTCCACTATCCAAATGTTAAACCTTGAACATGTTGACCCCATCTTGTGCTTTTTGAAAATCTTGACCACATACGCATCCTCGATCTCTACTGAGTAGCTTGGTCTTTATCTTGTAGCACTCGCTGTTAGATATTGCTCAGAACTCTAGAGATTATGACACTTGGCACCCTCGCATGCCTTCTGAGCACTTTATTGACAATCCCTTGTGCTTGTGCCACTTGGTAGTCTCATGTGCATTGTTGACTTTTTGACTTGCCCTGCACCATTGATCTTCGTCAGTACGAACCGTTGCTTACCATTGATCTTCTGTCAGACTAGCGAGCTTGTGACATTTATCACCTGCATGTGCAACCTTTAACATGTTGACTTCATACACACCATTGATCTCAATATGTATGAATAAATGTTCATCGTTGGATATTCTAGACCAATGATCTCAGTCTTTGACGTGGTTAATCTTGATAGTCTCCGACCCATCATAGTTTGTTAAAGCAACTTTGAAGCTTTATAACTTGAGATAAATAATAATTCAAGACTTCAAATTTTTAGGTTAGCTTCTTGGCACTATAGACAAAATCTCCATGTAATCCTTTTACCAATATTGACTTTTTGCATACCTAAAATAAATGCTCAAACTTGCTAGATCTTTCATATCTACATGATGTGCAGTGACGGTCTAGGTTCTCTTAAGCTAGAATATGCATTTTGCTCATTCCAAATGCTCACAAAACATACCAAAGCTTTCTCAATACATCTATGGATGCCTCACAACCTCTTCTTTGTTTTTATAGACCTGCACATGTGCCATATCTCTTTAAGCTCTCAATCTGATCACTTTGTCATTCATGCATTAGTACCACATGCTCTCTTTGACATGAATGACAACTTAAGACACCAATGACCATGTCCAACAAAAATTTCAAGAAAGCTAAGGAAAAATGTGTATATTATTGTTATTATGGGGAAATCAGAAATTGGATTTGAAAGTCAAATCATAATAGAGGATAAATATGAAACTCTAAGATAGAATAGATATAGGGTTATTTCGTGCTCAATTCAATGATCATATTCACCAAAATGTTTTACTTATTTTGTGATTAGTATGATCTAAATGAAGTAATACCAGAAATATTTAGATTGTGTAAAATAGGATAATAATCACATAAATATGAATGTAAAAGGGTAGATTGATATTATAATTAAATAATTTGAAATTGACAAATCAATATAGTAGAGAATTTTACTTAGCTTATTATGGTATTATGTTTCTCTCTATGGTCATCACCATTTTTTAAAATACTATGTTTTCTCTGTAACTGCTCAGATTAGGAAATAATAGCTCAAACCTTGCACAAATGTTGTTGGTGAATTTGAGACCTTTGTAGTGATTGATATTGTTTCTGATCTGCTATAAGTGTCTTTGTTGACTATGAAAATCTATTATGCCTTAGATCATTGCATCTACAACTTTGGATGTTACCTTGTGCGCACTTACCTAGGGTCCTCTATGTTGATCCTTTATTTCCTTCTCTTTTGTTTGAAACCCTAATCTCACTTTCAACCAAAAGATGACCCTTGGAAATGGGGTTAGTTTTTTGGATTTGATAGTCCCAATAACTCCTACTAAGTTACTAAGTGCTACCTAGGTTTAAATAATTTGAAGATGGATAAAGGCACACATAGTTCTCCCACCTAGGTGTGTTTGTGCACCATCATGATCATTTTGGAATGTAATGCAATGTTTGACTTTTGACACTTGGCACCCTACAACTTTTGGCATACAATCTTTGACCTATGTGTGTATTCAGAGTTGGATCTAGGGCTACTCTTTTGAGGGATATTTAGATATGTATGCCTTTTTGATAATGTATCAAGATAGTGCTATTTTATTTATCACGTTTGTTTGGACTTTCTATGATGGGTATAACCTTAGGATTAATTTATATTTATAGATAAGTCTTTAATATTTTCTACAATGACCAACTCATGAAATGTGCCTAGAACAACCTAATGGAGTCTTTTGTAGACATCAAAAATCAACACAAGCTCTTTCAAAATATAAATTTTCAGATAACCTTGCTTATTAAGATTGGTGATGACGAATGAATGGCCTATTGGTGTATTTTGTTTCAAGTCTTGGGATCATATCTCTTGTTTTTTGTTTTAATATCTTTCACATTTATGTTTCACCTTCTCAAATATACCTTGGGAATCCCCAATCTCATTATAAGTCTTTATCTTTATGTTTTGTGGCTTTTGGACAAGGCTGCACTTCACAAATAAGGTCACACGACCTTGTCTAGGGAATACACACTTGTCCCAGTGTGACTTTCAGATTTTTTTCTAATTTTTGTGTCGTTAAAGGTTCATTTCATTACTGTTTGTATTTTCAAGTCGGCTTCCTCACACGCTAATAAGCCCCTAAATTAAACTTAAAGAGTTTTATATAAGTATCCTTTTAGGAGCTAGTGCTTGATCTCTATCATCGCAAAATCTATACAAAGTTCACATCTGCTTATCTCTGTTGAATCATTGATTTATTTATAGGTTCTAAGGTTGAATACATCATTTTTATGTTTGTGTCAAAGGTAATCATAGGGGAAAGAGCATCTAGTCTTGCATTCACTATTTCACACAGATACCTAGGCAAGAGAACTACATTGGCCCAAGGTTATTTTGGGATATGTAGGCATCAATCAGATTATGCAAGGTTTTTAGAGAATAACTTGGCTATTCCCCTTACATGATTTCCCCTTTTTTGCATTTGATGTCTATTTAGTTTATGTACAAGAACTAAGGTTTGCTATTGCAGGGACTTCCATGCATCAAATCAACACCTTCATGTAACCAATGAACCATCTCTAACAGAAACATGTATATAGACAAAAAAAAATTGCTCACACAACCAACACAGATGTAGCCATGATCAATAGACAAGGCCACAATGTTCCCCTGTGTGTCTTATTATGGCCATGTCTTAGTACATCACATAATTTTGTTTTCATGTACAACGAAATTCATAGATCCTTACAACCAATTTTACATTAGTGATTTGTATGCACAATCAATATAATTCAGATCTATTCTAGGTTTGTATATTCTATTTGAAATTACTATTTATAACTCATTTTAGTTTCTATATTTTACATTTAGGTTATTTATATTCTATAATCTAAATTAGTATTTCAAAAATTTAGTGTTTATTACATTTCATTGTTAAATTAAATAAACATTAAACATTTTGGTGAACCTATAATTTTTTTTAGAACACTACTTGTTGTTTGCTTGATTTTTGTCATAGGATTTCATACAAATTTTTGTAAATTCTTGACATTGAAAGAAATATATTTAAACTTTGGATATAAATCTGACACTAAAAGAACTTGCTTTGGATCTCAAACATAATTGTTGACACTAAAAACATTTAATTTTAACCTTGGATAACATCTGATATTGAAGCATTTCTTTCAACCTTGGTTTGAATTTTTTTGATTTTTATACACAATTTTTTTAATTTTTTTCTTGTTTGTTATTTTTTACCAACTATGCTCTAGAATTTGTTTTTGATAAGGTAAGGTGGCAAACCAAGGGCCGAACCCTTCACAGAGAAAAAAAGACGAGAAGACAAACAAACAAAATGCCTTCAGAGAAACGACGGCACTTGCCGAGAACCAACAGACACAGAAACAAGAAAAACCAAAAACAGAGAGACCAGAGTCATAGGGGACTCTCCTTACATAATCATTGATTTGATAAGATCATTAAGTTTCTCAGTATTCTTCACATTGTTAGCAGGCCTAGTATTACCCGCTTCTTTCAGTATAAACATGTTCAGCGGGATTGTATTCCGGAGTCCCTTGGTGAAATTCTGCTCCAGCTTCTGAATACGATCCTTCAGGGCCCCAATTTCAGATTTCTAGTCAGTCTCGATCTCTATTTCCTCGCCAGCTTCCTTGACATACATTTTCCCCTTATTGTCAGCAGTTTCCATAATGTCAGCACCATGCTCCTCAGTAACCTCAAAATCCCTAGTCTCTTGCTTCCCTCCTGTGTCCTCAGAAATTTTCTATATTTTCAGTTCCTTAGATTCTTCCTCCTGAGTTGCTTCCTCCGAAGCGCTTTTCAAATAACCAATAAGTCTAGCTTTTGGGGCTGGTTTACCAGCAATCCTCCCCGACCTACGAACTCCGGAGGAGAAGCCTTCCTTATTAACTTTGGAAGACTTATAAGATTTGCCACCTTGGCCCGCCGTGGCCCTACCCAGATTTTTGTGGGTCCTTTCCATGGTCTTTCTAACATTCTCTTCCTCCTCATCAACCTTCCTCTTCTTACCCTTCTTGCTCGCAAAGGAGCCGGGTGTGTCAACAGGGGTCTCATCTAGGGTGGAGAAAGAAATATCTTTTGTTTTGGTAGGAGCAGGGAAAAAATGGGACTCATCAATACATAAAGATCTGTCATTTTTCGCTAAGAAGTGACCTATTTTACTAGCACTATTAAGTGTTAGATACTCTCTCGATGCCTAGGACCTAGACGATGCTATACATGGAGTTTAGTTTTCTCGTACCTCGTGGTATATTGGAAAAGCCTAGGGTCCCTTGTTTACACCATATGAATCTTATTTGGCCATTTGATTTATGGTGCACCTAAGAGGAGCATATCACCCAAGGAATTTACTCTCACTATACCCCTAGAGAAAAGATAGTGAGATACATGCATGGTTTATCCTTTGTAGTTAGTGCTCTGAAATACTAGATCAACACTAATATATAAATGAAAAAGTATAATTGAGAGCCCACACAATCATTCTAATTATTGCTTAGATTACCCATTATACCTTGATTTTTGTTTGTATTATATTCATAATCATTAGCTATTTTGTACATGTAGGATTACTTGATAGCAATAAACATTTTATTTGTCACATTTACTATATTTAAATTCATTGTACATATCATGGATAGTGAAAATAAATATGCTAATGATGTTCATCCTCTAGATCTATTACTATATACTCTTGCTATGCCTTTTACTTATGATAATGAATGAAAAAACCATCAAAAGCAAAATTTCATGGAAGAAACATATATTGATGATTATTATTTTGATAATATAACAATGAATAGACAATTTAATTTTTATGAAACTTGGGAACAAGAGTCCGTAGAAATAAATTCACTTCTAGATTCTTCTTTGGTTTCATCTTTAGATTCCTATTTAGAGTCACATGTAGATTCCTCTTGAGAGTCACCTATAAATTTCTTTTTGGTTTCATCTTTAGACCCTTCTTTCATTATACTCCTAGATTTCCTTTGGTTCCATCTTTAGACTTTCCTTCAGTTATACCTCTAGATCAATTTTTGGATTCATCTTTAGTTTCCACTAAAGAACCACTTAGGAGTCTCCTTTACCTTCTTCCTAAACTAATAATTTAGAGCAAAAAGTGCATTCTAAAAATGAATATGTACTCTCTCTTAAAATTTTACTTACCATAAAAAATGAGAAACCTTATCCTTGCACACCTAATTTCTTTATTTATTTTTCCACATCAGCTCATCGCATTCGCACTTATAAATTAAATACACATAAAATACGCATTAAAAAGGATAATGTTATTGATGTAGAGAAAAACTCACCAACTCTTCCTATCTCAAGTTTTGACACCTTCTTACTGTTCCTCATGCACTTAATCAATAATGCTTGTCATCTATCTACTCAATCTTGCTTGGTTTCTATCTCCATCTTGGATTTTATCATCAATCTCTTGAAATGTCCTCAATGGTTAGTTTTCTTTCACTACTTCACATAGCATTGTGAACCCAAAAACAACTCAATCTTCCAACTTCAACTCATTCTCACTTTCTTGTATTTATTCCCTCACTAGGTTTCAAGACTTCTTAGAGCCAAAATGCATCATTTTTTCAAACGGATTATTATACTCAATATTTGTCTCTAAGAGCCTCTCTTTAACCATTAAACAAATTCCCTATACTTTTTAAGCCTCAACTCAATCCTTTACACAACTTTACATACTTTTCCTATAGTTTTACTAGCCCTGTTTTGCTCAAATTTTCTTTTGTATGAAAAAGTAAAACACAACTTTGAGAAACTAAATGTATATTCCAACACCCTCTCTCATCTTTGTTCTCCTCATGAAGTTTCAATATGCAATTCCTCCTCTGTATACCCTTTTTAACAATGGGGTAGACATAATTAGGTTTTTAACTCTCTACTTAGCAAACAGTCGTCTATAACCATACATAATGATGTCGTATAACACCAAAACCTTTAAAATCTGATTTCCCACACCATGATCCATCTAACTACAAGTTTCCATCCAATTTAATTGGTGTATTTAATGGATATCACACCTTTTGTCGTACATCTCTCAATTAGAGTTTCTAGACTTGTCACAGGTCTGAGAGGGCTTAAAAGGCTTTTATACATTTATGTGAGGGTTTCAAAGACTGCAAACACTTATTTAAGGTCCATCTGACCTCAATGAAAATTATTCAAACCTTAGTTCCTTTGAACCATCTCGCCACATGTGCTAATCATGAGTTTCACAAAGGCTATGTTCTCTCAGACATCCTATTGCTAACTTGCAAAGGTTCTATATGAATTTGTTGACTCTACTCAAAACCTCTAACATTTGAATCAATCGAATAAGGTCTATATGACCTAAAGCAACTTGGAAATTATCAAATTTCCCTTGAACAAAGATTAAATATTCCCTTACTAAGGTTCTGTTGATCACTATTTACAGTCTCCTTGTGTATACTCCAAACAAGGTTAACAAAACATAATTTCATTACCTATTCTCTGCAAAGACTTCTTCAAGATTTTTAAATTCCTCCTTGTATCTCTTTTCATTGTCCCAATGCCACAACAAACCCCCACACTTTTTATTTAATTACAAATTCAAACTAGACTCTTCTCTGTTTGTCAATAGGCGGAGTGCTCACATTGACTCCTCTGTTCATGTTGTGATCCAATATAGATATAAAATGCAAGAAAGGTTATATAATTTATGCATTCTACCCTTGGATATTAATTTAGATAAGCAAACATTTCATTTTGAAAAAGCTTTCTCCATTAATCTGAACTTTGTATTGAATACACACATAAACTTGCAGATAGACCTGCCATCTTCTTAGTCTTTCAACTTGCATGATCAAACATTTGATTCCATGGATTTAAGCCTTCAAGACATAAAAAATGAATACACCACAACACTACAAAATAGAGACACATATATAAAATGTTTCAAACATGTTGATTAATCATAAATCTTTCTACTTTACATGGTTATCATTGTCATAATGATAGAGGGCAAGGTACTGTCTGGTTTCCACCTCATGTTCTTTTGTACCTCTGCCTTCCAAGTTTTCAAAACTACCCCCTAACTTCCTCTCCCTTCTTCCTATGAGACTGTAACTCTTCTACAAGCCAAAAACTCGTTCAAATCTCTTTCATAACTAAATAACCACCTTTGGAAACTACCTCCAAAGGCTTTTACATCCAACATACTTGGGGTTATGACACCTATTAAATATATGTATGGAAAACATTTTCTCTAACCTCTCTAGACCCCATATAATACCCTGCAACAACATTAGACAACTTGACACACCCAAAAATGCTTCCAAACACATTCATCTAATTCAAATTTTTAAATGCCCAATTTGGTGAGAAAATGCGAAAGGGCTTTTAAGACACACTACCAAACCTTTCTAAAAGCTCAAATGCCTTCTAAGGCATGTTTTAAGAAGAAATACACCTATACAAGACCAACTTGACACTATTGCTTGATGCCTTTGCATCAATTACTCACAAACAAATCCCTACTTCTCTTGAAGTGCAAATAAGTACTATTAGTAATGATTTCATCTCTTATTTTTTATAATTAGAGGATATTGAACATGCCATAGATCTTATCCCTTGTCACCCAATATAAATGAACCTCCTTGCCACATCCCAATTTCTTTCTGATTGAATAATCTGTTTGATCCGTGGATTATTATGATTGATTAACTAATATTTGATTAAGTTTAATGACACATGCTTATTATGGAACAATTTATGTTACTTAATTTACATGATTAGTTTGCTATGAGTTAGTAATATTTTTATATTATATATATTGTGATCATGTTTATACAACATTATTTTATTGATATAATGACGTTTTGGGCTAACTAACTTTGTTGTTGTGAGGTGGATGCATGACATATTCTTCTCTCATAGTATGACAGAGGGAGAGTATCATAAGAGAGGGTGGTTAGATGGAGATGTTGGGGGTTGACAAAAAATGAATCCCGAAACGCTTGCACACACCGCTTAGTATATCATATTTTGTAATTAATTGTTTGATATAAATATCATAGCATTATTTGTGTACTTTTAAAAAAGTGATTGTTATCATGATTTTTATTATAATCTTGATTACTGATGATGATCGTATGACTATTTAAGTGATTTCACTAGTTTTGTGATCATACTAGTTTATCTTATATAATGCACTTGTTTGACTGAATGAGTGAATTCGATTATGTTTTACTTACATTACTGTATTATTAAGTATGGCTGCACAGTGTTACGATATGATGACTTATTCCATTGTTGTTAATTATCTATAAAGTTTATATAATAATTTTAAAGATGATTATTATTATATATGCTAAATATGTATGTCAAAAGATATAAATGTCATTGTTTTTAAATACCTTTGTATTCAATTAACTATTGACTCAAAGTTTGTTTTTAAATATATCAAATACATTATTTTATTGTTAAATGATTTAATAATCATTGTATATATGATAGGGGATAATATAATCACGTGGAACTATAACCTAGTAATATCTAAAAGTATTATCATGCAATATAATCTATAGTCTATACTATTGTCCAAAGATCGTTGCATGGGAATACTTGTCATCGACAAGATGTTAGATTTTGCATGGAATAGAGATTGAAAAATAGATGATTAAGGTTTAGTAGTCGATGATTAGTTGTCATGTAGATTTTAAAAAGAATATAAAATGATTTTTATGGAATAGATAGAAGGCTCAATATGATTAGGGTTATTAATCATCCGTTGACTTCGATTAAGCTTATATTTTGAGGAAAATATGGAGGTTACTGTGTTTGCATGGTGACAGACTGTGAAAAGTTGTTGAGCAATTTTTGCATGCATTTAAATACTCAATTGAAGTGGCCGTTAATGATGAGAATTAAAAGAATGAAAAAGAATAAGAAGAGAAGGAGAAATGTCAGCAGAGACACGACTCATGACATAAAAGAGAGATTTACAAAACATAAAGAAGGTGAAAAATTGGATGATAGAGGAATAAATTCAATCAATTTTTTTGGCAAACATAAGTAGGTTTTGTATTTCAATTCCTGTGTGAATAATGAAAAGATTTTTTAAACTAAGTATTGGGTAATGGTTTTTCTATGATTTAAATTTAAAGATTTTGAGTGGTATGTGGAGTCCTATGGAAGGCTTGGTCTCCACAAAACTCCACATTCGACCTAGAAGAAAACCTAAGGGTCAAGGGTTAAGTCATAGAATTTCCATGACTATTAAGCTTTTATGAAACTTGTCTTAAATTCTCTCTTAGTGTAAAAAACTTTGTACATTAAATAAAAAACTATTATTGTGGATATATATTTATGGCTAGAGTTGGATTGTTTGAATCAATTGTATATATTCATTTAGGTATATGAATATGAATTGAAACTCAGGGTAATGTTTTAAATTTGACTATGTATACACCCATTGATCTTTAAGTATAATGTGAATAATTCCATCATATGAAATAGATCTGTGGACATACACAGGTATATAAATAGTTAAATATGAGGAGTATATATACACATACTTATATATATTTGTACATGCATTATTGAACTCAATTTGAAGGGTTTTAATTGTTTACTGGGTACATATACATTTATACATACAACCCTATTCTTGACTATGTACATATACATTTATGTGTATGTCTTTGATATTCAACTGTGTGTATATGTTTTTATATAAACTTGTATTGAGAATTTGTCAAGTTTTTATAGAGGGCATTTGTATTACGTTGTGAACATGCTTGTACATATGTATTGGGGGGTTAAGATTTCTTTGTGGTGATTTTGGTTAAAACACCTATAGTGTCAGGAATCTAGAACAACAAACATGCTCTGATGCCACTAGTTGGGATCTTGCTTCTCAGAAAAAGCACAGTATGATTACCAAGTATAAGCAATTGAATATGCGGAAATAACCAGAAACACAAGTAACTAGAATTCACCAATAGCACAGAATATGAGAGACAATACACTATCTTGTATTAACACTAACAGAAAAGAATACAACAAAGAGCCGCCACACTCTTTCACCTTACAGAGATTCGCCACACCTCAAGTGTTCAGTAATTCTTCTCACACACACTCTCCTACACAAAAAACGGTCCCAACAACCAACTCACACACAGAATTAGTGTTCACCTCACCAACCAGTCAGTAATAACCCTGCCGGTACATCAAGCACTCTATAGCACTTCAAGCTGATCTCTCATGAACCTGCAACCTGCAATTCAAAGACCAAACTTACATGTAGATCCCCAATGAGCTTGCAACAACCTGCAACTCACAGATCTTACAACTAGAAGGAACTCTTCCTTTCTATCTCATGCCTTATACAATACATGCCAATGGGTCTATAAATAGATCCCTAACTCAAACAATAACTTAGACTCTTAATTTAGACAATAGTCCTCGCAGCACAAGACTCTAACTGGTCTCAACATACAAACTCTTTGTTCACTTAACTAACTGTCCGTGAAACGAGCAGTTCTGGAACACACAGGCGACCGACGTCGGTCCCTGCTTGTCTGGTTCTGTCGACGTCGGCCGACTTCCTGCCGTCGCCGGTGGCCTTCTGCTCTGGTCCCAGCCGACGTCGGTCCTGATGCCGACGCCGGTTACTGTAAAACTCAGCAACCATCTGTTCCTCAGTTTGCAAAGGTTGAAGCTTTTAGCTCCACAACCTAACAATCTCCCACTTGGAGATAAACAGCTGCAACCTGTACATGTACCTGTACACCGTCTAGTTTGTTACCTTGGCTATGTATCCATCTTCAAAATCACCCTTGAAGACCAACCACCACAAAATCCATGGTGCAAAACCTGTCATCCAAATTACCTGCCACATCCACATCTACAACCATGTAGAAATAAACCTGAACTTGCATAGCATGTGCACCTGCTACTAGTCCCTGTAAAAATCCACTGAGCTGACCTCCAATGGTTCTCTCCCGGATTGGCTCCTAACTTGTGACAACTCCCACTGCTTGGGAAAACTCAGGTTTAGTACATATCATGCACTCAACCTCATTATGTGAATCAAGACACCTGTTCATAGAACTGTCCAACCATCGGCGTGCTAACCGGTTCCACACAATCATCCTGAAACAAAGTCAACACATGACCTTCCATGTCTCTAGAACACACTCTTGCCAAAGAATCTAGCTGCTCCCAGATCCTCCATGATAAACACCTGAACTAGCTTTACCTTTAGTTCAGCAATCCCTGTATATGTAACCCTGCAACAAGCACATCATACAGAAAATAGGATAGTGTAGCTAATACTATCCAACCTGGTAAAGAGAAACACAATGAACAAACCTCCATTGCCCTGCAGCTAATACAAGATCAAATACTCTGATCTTCCATCTCACGTATCTATTTCCGCTCTTCTTCATCCTTAACATCCATTCATCTTTCAGTGCTTACTTCCAGCTGGCCACACTACCCAAAACACCTGTTTGGTTCTCCTCCAAGGAATCACATCCTCATTCAAGCCTAGCTCCCACTGTTTCCTGGATCTACCTGTTCTGCTTCTTCAATAACTCCCTGGTCCTATGCCATAAGTGAGCAACAAGTAGTGTAAAGAAGGGAAATGACGAATTTAAGAACTTACTTACACCTTCAGTCCTCCATATGGGCGCTTGAGACTCCATGACAGCTTGCTGTCCACCCAAAATTCGTCTCAGTGACCGATGCCGGTCACATCTCAGTCTACAGCCGACCGATGTCGGTTCCCTGCGACTGCCTCTCCGCCGACGTCGTTTTTCCCTGGCCGACGCCGGTCTCTGTCTGCCCCGATTCACCGACGTCGGGCTGCACATAGCCGACATCGGTCCCTGTCTAGACACCGACGCCAGTTTTCCTGCCGACGTCGGTCTCTGTGTTTTTCTTGTGAGACCTGACTTTTTCCCGCGAGCTCCTTTTGGATCAAACCCTTGTCCAAAACACCCTTGCTCTGCTTAGAATTCCCCTGCACCTTGTGCTGAACTCTGTCCGTCACTTTCTCCTTGAAAACCAAGGCTTTCCTGTTCTTGTCACTAACATCGGATTCCTCAAGAAATCTCACCTTTTTCTTCTGCATACAGAAACCACGATCCATGCCTTCCAAATCCGAAAGCATATCCTTTGACTCAAGAACCAGCATCTCCTTCATATCTATGTGACCAAGCCTATCAAGCCACATCTCCGAATCTACAGCTGAAGTAGATAACCCAGAAGAAGAATCAGTAAAACAAGTAGATAGATAAAGCGTACCCACTTTTTTACCTCTAGCTATAACAAGTGTACCCTTGGTAACCTTCCAAGAGTCCGCTGTGAGAGTTACTGTGCAACCCTCTTCACCCAAACTTCTAACAGAAATCAGATTCCGCTTCAAAACTGGGACGTGCATGACCTCCTTTAACACCCATGTGTTACCTGTCTGCAGTTTCAGCTTCACTTTGCCTTTGCCAACAATCTGACAAGACTTACCATCCCCTACACAAATTTCTCCAAAATCTCCCTGGACATACTCATGAAAAAATTCCCTATGTGGGGATGCATGAAAAGAGGCACCAGAATCTAATACCCAAGATTCTACTTTATCCAAAGAACATACCAGAGCATCCTGTGCAATGTAACCTGCAGCATCTGCTTCTTCTTCATGTTCTTCATGCTGATCTGTACCCGATCTGCAATCTCTCTTTAAGTGCCCTTGCTTTCCACATTTCCAGCAGGTTATTCTGCCATACCTGGACTTGGATCTCTTGCCCGTCTTCGACCTTGATCTCCCACGCTCTATCTTCTCTCTTGGCCTTCCTCTTCCTTCAACACTCAAAGCATCACCAGATGATTCACCTGTGCTTTTCCTGCGTATCTCTTCGTTCAAGATTACACTCACAATATCATCCACTTTTAAGACTTTTGAAGGAGACACAGTATTAGAAACTGCCATTACCATACCTTCCCAACTTTCAGGTAATGAACACAAGATTAAGAGAGCTCTTATTTCATCATCAAATACAATATTGACTGAACTTAACTGGTTTACTAAACCATGGAAATCACTAAGATGGCTATGAACAGATCCACCTTCCAACATTTGCAAATTAAATAAACGCTTCATAAGAAATACCTTATTCGAAGCTGAGGGTTTTTCATATAAATTTGCCAAAGATTCCATCAACTCCACCGTTGTCTTACACTGTGATAAGCTGGAAATCACAGATGATGCAAGACTCAATCTAACAGATCCCAGAGCCTTCCGATCAAGAACCTCCCATTCTTCATCTTTCATATCCAAGGGTTTGCTAGCAACCCCACCCAACGGTAAGTACAAATCTTTCTGATACAGATAGTCCTCAATCTGCATCCTCCATAATTGGTAGTTCTTGCCATTAAACTTCTCCATTCGTAGTTGACTACTTTCTGTCATTGCTCAACTCCCACTCAAACAGAAACCTGTGAGTAACCTGTAATCAAAACACACTACCCAGATCTGCACCAATCTGTTAGTATCCCAACCTAAAGCTCTGATACCGATTGATGGTATCAAGCTTAAGAACTTACAACCAAGGCTCTGATACCAGTTGTCAGGAATCTAGAACAACAAACATGCTCTGATGCCACTAGTTGGGATCTTGCTTCTCAGAAAAAGCACAGTATGATTACCAAGTATAAGCAATTGAATATGCGGAAATAACCAGAAACACAAGTAACTAGAATTCACCAATAGCATAGAATATGAGAGACAATACACTATCTTGTATTAACACTAACAGAAAAGAATACAACAAAGAGCCGCCACACTCTTTCACCTTACAGAGATTCGCCACACCTCAAGTGTTCAGTAATTCTTCTCACACACACTCTCCTACACAAAAAACGGTCCCAACAACCAACTCACACACAGAATTGGTGTTCACCTCACCAACCAGTCAGTAATAACCCTGCCGGTACATCAAGCACTCTATAGCACTTCAAGCTGATCTCTCATGAACCTGCAACCTGCAATTCAAAGACCAAACTTACATGTAGATCCCCAATGAGCTTGCAACAACCTGCAACTCACAGATCTTACAACTAGAAGGAACTCTTCCTTTCTATCTCATGCCTTATACAATACATGCCAATGGGTCTATAAATAGATCCCTAACTCAAACAATAACTTAGACTCTTAATTTAGACAATAGTCCTCGCAGCACAAGACTCTAACTGGTCTCAACATGCAAACTCTTTGTTCACTTAACTAACTGTCCGTGAAACGAGCAGTTCTGGAACACACAGGCGACCGACGTCGGTCCCTGCTTGTCTGGTTCTGCCGACGTCGGCCGACTTCCTGCCGTCGCCGGTGGCCTTCTGCTCTGGTCCCAGCCGACGTCGGTCCTGATGCCGACGCCGGTTACTGTAGAACTCAGCAACCATCTGTTCCTCAGTTTGCAAAGGTTGAAGCTTTTAGCTCCACAACCTAACATATAGGTTCAAAAATATTGTTATACTATAAATTATATAATGAAATTATGTGATATATATATATATATATAAAAGTTCATATGACTTTGTGGTTTATCTGGGTTAAGTCATTTTATAGAACTCGAGAACGGGTAGGGGAATGACTGTATGTGGATTGTGTTGTAGTTTTATGCAAAGATCAAGTCCAGAATTGTTATTGAATTTGTACATTTTAATATGATCATTCTGTGTTCAAACTATATCTAAACCAAGATGATTGTGTATTCTAAAATTGTCTTTTGAACAATAGATAGTTTAAATATAGTTAATTGAGGGATTGAGCATGATGAATTATTTAAATAAGAGCATACAAACTATTTGATGTGATTATATGAATGACCCATACAAGGTTTAGTTGACTATGTTTTTAGATTAATTATATGCATTTTGATATTTTGAAAGTTTCAAAATGATTAAACTAAGAATGTTTTCATTTAAATTGAACGAAACATATGATTGGTTGTTTGTTACCTTTGGATTTTGTGAAAGTTTGTATGTTTATTTTAAACAAGTATAAATATAAAAAAATTATCTAGTTTATGAAAATGCATTATGAGGCTATTTTATAGACTGGATGTATACATTATAGTATATAGAATATTCTAAGTCATGGACAACATATGTTTACTTAGAATGTACCATACATGATAAATAATTATATAACACTAAAATGTTTTAGGGAGTTTTATATATATATATATATATATATATATATATATATATATATATATATATATATATATATATATATATATATATAATTTTTGTACTGTGTAATACATTTGAATAGATTATACCATTTAAATATATATGCGTATTATACTTAATTGTATTTTGCTTGAAAACATTATTACCATTGATACGTAATTGATTGCTTGAGTTATATTTTAATATTATGGATATGAGCATTAAAATATCACAATTAAGAGATTAATATAAGTAATTATGATGTTTACACTGGTTTTATTTAAATGTAGAATATAAATTATACTTATAAAGTTTGTGTTTCATGGAGAAATAACATTATAAGTTACTTGGTATGATAAGTAACTAACAATTTTGATGTGATCATACCCAGATGGTATGTTTAAAATTATTTTTGGATTATGTTTGTTATACATAATACACTAGATAAATGGATTCATTACACTTCATTTGATAGATTATATGAATGTATGATAATTTATGTACTTAACTTAATTTGGATGTGCTAAAGAAGAATATTTTTGAATGAATCTATTATTATTATTATTATTATTATTATTATTATTATGTTTTTATTAAATCTTGTATTCGTGACTCTAATTAAGCAGTCGACGAATTTCAATAACTTAATTAGCATCATCAATACAAGATGAGGTGTACTCTAATCAAGTGTTGTGTATGAATTTCACTGATCTTAGAGATCATTTATTATTAAAACTTTGACTAAAGTAATATTTGATAAATATTGTCATTTCATATATTGATATAGTTTTTATATTTGTAAGATATCATATTAAAATAGATTTTTCTATGATACACATTATGTATTAGATATCTTTGACACATAAATTCTAGTTTGTTACTCTGGATTCTTGCATCGTCATTATCTACCCATCTGTGAAAGGAGGTCCATCCCCTTGTTTGGAAGATAGTGCAAGGATCTATGGTTTATGGTTGGTGTGAAAAAACACTTGGATGATGCTCTCCTTTTCATCTAGAGTACTATACTTGAGACTACACTGGAGATTACATATTGATACTTGAGTCGTGGAGACTCTGCTCAGAAGAGATTTGTGTCATATTTTATCATTTGAAATATTATTATATATTATTGAAACTGTATCTTTTATACATTGTACTTATACAACAGACGTAATATTGTATCAGTTGTGAGTAAATTTGTGCTATTTCATTTATGATGTGATGTAGTAATTATGTTAATTCAATATTATTCATAATTTTTATATCTATTCATGGTGATCTTTAGTTAAGTGTATTAGATATAACCTTTATGGTTAACTAAATTTATATAGTTAGTTAAAAATCACTATTTAAAATTTTTTGTGTTGAAATCTATATGTTGAATGTGTATTTAATTTTAAAAAAATATTGCAATATTTTAGTAAAATTTAGTGGGATTGTTACATTATAATATCAAAGTCAGGTTCAAAGTCCAGTACTTAATGTGTCCACTAACACAAACTTATTATCTCGATAATCATGAAGAATAATGGTATGCACTAAACTGGGAGGTGAAGTTACTTCAAATATTGAACCCCTTGTTGATCCAAATCAATTTGTCATCAAACAAGATGTGAAGTTAGACCAGATATTCACACCATGCAAGAGATTAGGGATCAAATCACAGTCTTAGAACATGAAGTGCATAGCCATGAAGAGAAAAATGCTCAAGAGGAACTTGAAGAGCATCCTGATGATTAAGAACATCTTCAAGAGTAGAGGCATGAAGAGGTGCCACATGATGCAAGGTTCAAGTAGCTACAAAGTTAGCATGCGACATGAAAAATGTGAATCCACCCAAATTTTATGGAACTATATTTGGAGATGGCGCTGAAGCATGACTGATAAAAATAAGGAAGTATTTCAAGATTCAAAATTATTCTAAAGTGACGAAAGTAGTTTGGGGAGCTTATCATCTTGCTAGTGAAGCAATGATTTGGTGAGAAAATAAGAAGTTCAAGATGAACATCGACTCAACCACCACCACTTGGGAATAGTTTGTGACATTGTTTAAGTCACGACGGATTCCATAGTTTTACTTCGACCAAAATCTTAAGCAAGAGAATTTATCAATGAATGAATACTGCGAGAAATTCACCAAACTTATTATGTACCTCAATGTTAGGCAAAGAAGAGGTTCATAATCAAGAAATTCATCATGGGATTGAAACCCCAAATAGAAGATGAAGTAGATTTGCATGGTCCATCTACCATAGATCAAGTGTTTGAGAAAGCAGTTAAACAAGAACATTTACTAGAATGTCTTACCCAAGTCAGAGGTAAGTTCAAAAAGAAATTTGAAAGTTTTAAACCAACTTTAAAGAAGAAGAAGAACTGGAAGTAGAGGAGTGAAGATTCCAAGGGTTAGTTTAGGTATCAGAATGTCACGTTCAACAATGGTTCAAGGAATAGAAAGCCAGGGAATAGTTTCAAGGCTGGTTTCAAGGGAATCCAATAGACTGAGAAGAAATGACTAGTTGGAGGTTGCTTTGTATGTGGAGGTGACCACTTTTCTATATAATGTGCTTAGTATAAATCTAAGAACAAGAGTTCAACTTATCAACAAGGAATGTTTCAATAATGGATTCATGCAGTTGTTAATAAAGGCAGACTGAGTATCAAGCTTCACCCATAGAACTGTCAGGAATTTTGTTTGATCATTCAGTTTATATTTTAGTTGATAGGGGAGCTACAAAATATTTTATTACTCCTATAATGCTTAATAAATTATCTAGAAACACTGGTGTAATGACAAATGCATGGTCGGTACAATATATGAATGAGTCAAAGGTCAAAGTTGACAAGTGTCTAGTCGAAACAAAGATTATATTTACTAACTTTAATATAGTAGTAGATATTTATGCAACACCATTAAGATCATATGATATGATCCTAAGAGTCAATTGGCTTGCGAAGCATAAAACCAAGGTTGACTATTTTTTAAAGAAGGTTGAGTGTCAAGATGATTTCAAAAATCAAGCACAACTTCAAGGTTAGAAAAGGGAGTTGACGTTGAGGTAGATTTTTACAATTCAACTCAAGAAGCTCAAAGAAAGGGATGCCAATCGTTTATCATTAAGATAATTGAGATGAAAGAATTTAAGGAAACATCTATCGAAGATTATTCTTTTTTGAGAAACTTCTATGATGTGTTTTTAGAAAAATTACCAGGATTGCCATTTAAGCACGATTTTGACTTCTTAATTGATATCATACTTGGATCAGAACCATAGTCTAAGGCATTGTATAAAATGACAACCACTGAATTGGTTGAGTTAAAGATAACTTTAGGAGTTATTGTTGAAAGGTTTGATTTGATCGAGTGTGTCACCATAAGGTGCTCTAGTTATCTTCATCAAGAAGAAAGATAACACTCTTTCCCTGTGTATAGACTACACGATGTTGAATAAAGTAGTGATCAAAAATAGATATCCATTACCACACATTGATGATCTCTTTGATTAAATACAAGGAGACACAATCTTTTCTAAGATTTATTTTAGATTAGGGTATCACCAATTTAGGATTTGTGAAGAGGATATTCCAAAGACAACGATCAGGTTTCAATATGGGCACTACAAATTTATAGTGTTATCATTTGGATTGATGAATGCACTAACAACTTTTATGAATCTTATGAATAGTGTATTCAAAGATTACCTATATTATTTTGTGTTGGTCTTTTTTGATGAAATGTTATTTTATTTTAAGAATGAAGAACACTTATATCATCAGGAATTGGTTTTGCAATGTTTGTAGAAGCATAGATTATATGGCAAGTTGTCTAAGTGTGCATTTTTCTAAAAGAAAGTACAACATCTAGGGCATATTATCTTTATAGATGGTATTTAAATAGATCAGACAAAGATAAGAGCCATTATGGAGTCACTGACACCAAAGAATGTGCATGAGATAAGAAGTTTCATGAGATTAATGGGTTATTATAATTTTTTTTTTCGAATTTATCTAAGATAGTTAATTCAATTATCTATCTTCAACAAAAGAATTAAATTTTTATCTGGTTAGTTAAGTGTGAGGTAGCCTTTAAAGAACTGAAAATGAGACTTAATTCAACACCAGTGCTAAGAGTTTCCAATCATAATGATCAATTTTTAATGATTATCGATGCATCTGGGGATGGACTTGGAGGAGTTCTTATGTGGGATGGTTTAGTGGTAGCCTATGAGTCTAAGAAATTGAAGCCATATGAGGTGATTTATGCCTCTCATGATTTAGAACTTATGATAATTATGCATGTTTTGCAAGTTTGGAGGCATTATTTATTGGAAAAACTATTTGAGATCAAAACTAATAACTTGGGACTCAAGTACATATTCACCCAACTAAATTTAAATGCTCGTCAAAAATTATGGTTAGAGTTCTTGTTTGATTATGATTTCGATATTAACTATATCAAAGACAAGGAGAACAAAGTAGTTAATGCCCCAAGTCATAGGAGGTACATAGCAGTCATGGCTACTATCAAGAGTACTTTCATGGATCAAGTGATCAAATTCTCCCCAGGAGAAGAATTCTATGATCAGATCAGGAAAGTGTTCTTTGATAATGCTCAAAATCTTAAATTTAAGGGATTCAAAATAGAGAATGATGGTCTTTTGTGATATGATGATAGGATGTATGTCCCTGATAGGAAAAATATAAGAAGCAAAGTGCTAAAGAAACTACATAATGCTCCATATTTAGGACATCCAAGAGTAACCAAGCTCATGGATGAGTTTACACCACTCTATTTATAGAAAATAATCAAGAGATATGCAATAAATTTTGTCTCATTATTTAAAATGTTAGCGTGTGAAAGTGAAAGAGTTATCAAAACACTTCAGTCAAGATCTCTCTAAGAGCTCATTACTACAGTTATAGATACTTCAACATAAAGAACAAAACCAATTAAACAAATCAATTATTTATACATAAATGTGATATGAAGAGGATATGCAAAAAGATTATAAAACATGTATATTACAATGTAGAGACCTTGCTTAAATAGGTAAAACAAAACAAGATGCAAGCTAAACTAGATAATGTTGGACAAAACTCCACATTTAACAAAACTAGGTAAAGACAAATGACCTAGTTATAACCTAGAAAATATGAGTAATAAAATACTCTAACACCCCTCTCAAGTGAATCTAGGGGCTAACAATATAGGATATAGTAAGAACCTGCATATCCCTATGGATGCCAATCCATCATGCCAAAATACATGGATGTCGAGTTGTTGTAACCACCATGTCGAAGTAGGAATAGTGTTAAATATGAGGATCACTAAACATAAACACTACACTCCGTAATACTAGGTAGAATGATAAATCCAATGAAGCATTGCTTGAACACCCTCTAACAAGATGGTGAGAAGTGAGCACAAAGATGGTGGAGATGCCACACTAGCGTCACTATTGGGGCTCCTAAACTGGTGTCTCTGGTGGAGATACCACACTAGTGTCACTATAAAAATCATCAAGAAGGCCATAGAGTTAAGTAACAATTCTCATATAGGTTCTGACAAAGTACCTAAATAAAATACCTATGTACAAAGGAAGAATCTAAAAAACATTTAAAAGTAAAAAATTTATATAACTCTCATAAAGTAGATAAAAAAGAGAAAACTCATAGGAAAAATTCCCCCCTAAAAGAGAGAAAAGAAGAGAGAGCTAGAAATACCCTTGAATATGATGTTGAAGTAGTCCCAACTCCAAGTACTAGTAAGTCATAAACGAACCCAATCTACCGGAGTCATCCAAATCTACTACTCAATCGAAAAAAAAACTGATACTAGGATTCACTAAATTAACTTTAATCAAGAAGACTATTAGTGGTGACAACATTACAAAAGATTACTACATGTGCAAGCAACATTGAACATCTAATAAGTAGAATATACACCACCCCCCATACTGTTGATTGGGTGGAGTGACAAAAAAAAGTTTGCTCAAGTGGTCCTAATCCATTACTTGAACACTAAATAAGCTGACACTATATACATCAGAATAACTCCATCTCGCGTTGAAAACACTGTTGAGCTGTTGAAATAAGACAAGTGACACTAGGATTCACTAGAATAGCTACAATTCAAGCTGTGAGAGACTGTCAACAGTAAAAAAAGTGGTGTTGAAAAGACAAAAAAAGTCTCTCAAAGATGATGGCCCATGGTGGTGATGGAAGAGATAAGCAACCAATGAAGTGAAAAGGTGCCGAAAATAGAGCACACAAACACATGAATGTAGATAACGCTGAATCAACAAACCCCCCATGGCACTTTATAAATCAATGTGAGTATAATATATTTCATATATAAAAAACACTAGATAGAAATAAAGAAGACACTGGGCTTCACCAGAATAGCTCCAAATGAGGAGACTATTGATCTATTAAATAAGCCATCAAGAGAGATGCTCCAGAAATAAGGGAGAAAAAAAGTGTCCCCATAAAAGAAAGTGAGGCACTAATAAAAGGGCTTCGAAAGACAGCAAAAAGACAAAAGTGTCAAAGTACTAATACATGTTGTGGGTTGATGGAAGAGTGTGACAAATGACAAAAGAGACATAATTGATACAAACACACTAAAAAAAGTTCAACAGTATAAAACAATCTGCAAAGTACATGTAAAAAGATGTCAGACTCAACTGAAAATGCATTCAATATAGTGTATGGGTGAAGTACAATGCAAGTCCCATAGCATAGGAAACCCCCTAACTGCTTATAATTATGCAATTTTACAAAAAAAATCACCAAATTTCAATTTTAAGTTAAAATAGAAAACAAAACAAAATATGTTTTTTTGTACAATATGACTCAAAATTAATTACAAATATGTATTCTAGGTGAAAAATAACACACTTTAAAAAAAATAGCACCTCACAAGGTCCCTGAAGTGTCGAGAAAAGTGAACGAAACGTTTGGTGATGTTCACATACTGAGAAGGCCTCTAAAAATATAAAAAATAGTCACACTTTCTATTGAAGTAGTAAAAAATTGAATATACTGTGTGGAAAAATTGGGAACTAACTTGCCAACACAATAAGATTTGCTTCCAAATGCCAACTAATGCTCAAGATATGAGTAAAAAGGAATAAGTGTGTCTGCAGAAACTCACAATGGAGGGGGATGAAAAAAGTGTGATCAAGCTCAAATAGCCTTGAAATTCACCCACAAGTAGTCCTGACGGAGCAAGGAACAATGTTTTGAAAAAAAACAAGTTTTTCTATGGGGTGGTTTGATTGCCTGTCAAACTGGGCCCCTTCTGACAGTCTTCGTCAAACAAAAAATGGTGGTGGTAATGTTCTTTAATGCTAATATTTATGTTTCTGAGTAAACCCCAATGACCTCTCCATACCAATGTCTTTCCAAAATAAAATTGGTTAATTCACCCACCCGTTGACAAACTACAATTGCTTTTTACATAAAAATCAAATTTGTTTAAAAACAAAAAAGATGTTGAAATTTCAAAAATTGTGATCTAGGTGGGTTGGTAGTAGTAAACAAATGTTGTTGGTTTGGTGGGTGGTTTGAAAATACAAGGCACATATTCAACATGGTGATTGAAATCATGCAATTTCGGTTTCAAAGTCAAAAAAAGACCAAACAAAACACATTTCAAACATTGCAATTGTAATCATACTACAAAAAATGCCAACGATAGTCCATGCACATGTTCAATGCTTCAGGTATAACCAAAATCCAATTCCAAGGTTGTCGAGCCTATTTTTTTTGTGGTTGCAGGCCAAGCAGGGGTGCAACCAAGGCCAATGGTGTTTGGGATTGACTGTGGAGAGTAGAAGCTATGTTTAGAAAGCAAAAAGAGAATGTATGGGAGGCATGGTAGTTGTAGAGGCAACATTGGAGTTATGTGTGGGAGGTTTGTGCTGAGGAGAGGTGAAGAGGAGGATCGGGAGTGTTGGGTGTACATAACAGGGTGGAAGCTGCATGATGTAGAGCTTTCTCTTAGCTTACAAGTCTTCAGGATATTTAGTAAAGGTCTCACTGTCTAAACTTGTTAAATAGCTTATCTGACACATTAAGACTCTTTAAGGCCTTTTTAAAACTCCTCATTCAAAGCTCCAACTCTCCAATGCATCAACTCATTCTTTGGACAACTTTGCACCCCTATCAACTAGGCTAGTAGCCTATTTTTACACAAATGCTTTATGTACGGATCTATACGAAAGGTTCTTGTCAAACCACTTACTATTTGAGATACCCTGTAAGGAGTTCTTGTCTTTCACAAAGTCTTAGGTTGTGGTTCCATTGTTTAATTACTTTTATAGGTCCTTATAGCTCTCCGTTTAGCCCTTTAGGCCTCTTATGGTTCTATTTACACACAATCTTAAATAAGCATACATAGAGGTAAATTCACACAAATAAAAAATCTAAATGTCTTCAAGCACATTATCCTTAATCTATTCACAAATTTTCTCTTGATTTGGCTAGTGGGAACTCCCTATGCCACCAAAACCCTAGATTTAGGGTTAGTAGAGATTGTGAGGACCCGAGAGCAATCCAATGGCTTATACATGCTTACAACCAAGTTTCAAACTACTATGTGATTTATTTTGGGTTTGTGTAACTTATGTACATCTCATCCAAATGTTAGTTTTTGTCAAACAATCCTCTACTCGATACTTTGGCTTCATTCTTGTCTTTTCCTGTATGCACAATCACAATGCACAATCATTTGAGAACCAAGAGTTTGTAGTTGATGACTTCACCAAAGGTGCCAAAATTTTTTGAGACTTATTTTGCATCTATGGAACATATAAGTATCTTTTCCCACCTTTATATTATCTTCTACCTCCTCTGTTTAACCTTTTGATGACATTCATGACTTTGTTGTAGACTGAATCATAGACTGCAGTCTCTGTAGTTGTTAATTAGAAATGTTTTGGCCTCAAGTAAAGTTTGTCAAGTCTAGGTATGGTTTAGAAGAGTCTAAAGTTACTCTAATCACCTTATGTAAATGTCAATCACTCTTAAATAAACCTCTGCTACACTCTTTTCCCTATATTGTGTGTTCATTGTCTGTGTTTATACCTTCCATTAGGACTGTATGTTCTCAAGCCAAGTAATGTGAAATATAACAAATGAAATTGCTGCATATACATTAAAAAACATGAAAAGAACTCACAAACTCATTTCAAGCACCAGAGAAAACACAATTTTGATCCTCCCTTCTTTGAGCATTTTGATTACAGCCAACATACATGGAAATATGCAAGAAAAGATAGGGTTTTGTCATTTCTTCCAAACTTATGAGACTTCATTCATTCTTTCTTGTGGGACTAGAGCCCATCCTTCGAATACATTGTCAAAAATTGACTGAAAATCCAAAATGACAAGCTTTAAATCAAAAGTAATTACCATAATTACTTCTTGAAAGCCCCCAACCCATTCTTGAAATTGCCTCACATGGGCTTACGAAGAAATTATGACTTAAAGTAATTTAACCACATGTTGTATGTCCTCTATCAACCCCTTATAGACCCAACACAAACATTAGACAAACATTACCTAGCTAAGGAACATCTAGGAATCTCTCAAACTTTCCCAAGCATTAAAATAATCAAATAATATTTTTTGACGAAAAATGTCAATTTGAATGTTTCAAGTAACCTAACACCTCTAGAACATCATAATAAGACTCTAAGACACCTAGACAACTAAATCAGATCAAAATTGAATTTAACTAAGATGCCTTTGCATCATACTACCAAGCTGAAAAATGTTTACCATAGGTTCTTGTTGATGTACTTGGTGTATGCTCCTATCTAATTATAATGAACCTCCATATAGAAGGCATCTACTTCTACTTGCCTCTCATAGAGTTGACCATGTTATTGGGCCCCACAATTAGGTCTTTTTTGGTTCATCTTCCTGAGTGGTATACCTGCATAAAAAACAAAATTATATATATATATATATATATATATATATATATATATATATATATATATATATATATATATATATATATCTTCTTGCCTTAAAGGTGTATACGATTCTTCCACCACTGCAAACTGATCCACCTTCTCTTTGTTTCCATGATCAACTCCTACTGCAAATATGTAGTCTTCTTCTTCCATCAATGCTTCTTGTTCTACCCACTCCACCTTATGCACAACAGTTTCTTAGTCCTTGCATGTCACATGCTTGTGTAGATTCTTGGTTTATTGCACATCACCACTATGACTGCTCTCTATTTCCTATATATGCAAGGATTGTGTGCTCACTTTCAATATCGCATTTTTTGATTGGTCACTCTTATATGATTGTCTTATGAGTCACTTGATTGTCTTTCATGGACCTACTACATATTACCCAACTCATTGATATTTCTTTCATGTTCAAGACTCTCTCTCAAGCATTTGAGTTTGTCTACAATTCCTTGTATGAAATCATAAATTGAAATCATTGTCAAATGCTGAGATAAACTTGTAAACAACTTATTTACATACTCACTTGAAAAGATTTTATTTGACAAAGGTACATCCATCTCACCTTTAGCTGCCACAATCATCTTAGGATGTTCATTCATCTCTGTGTCTTCATCCTAATACACAAACTCTTTGTGACTTGAAATAAATATATTAGAGTAGACACCAACAACCTAATCATCCTTCTTCAAAGGCAATAATGTGTGCTTATTTCCATTGTATTCAAATGAGTAAGTGTTCTTCACCCCATCATGACTAGTTGATCTGTCAAACTGGTAAGGCCATCTTAGAAGTATATGACAAACATCCATTGGGTTGATATCACACATGACCCGATCTTTATAAGTGCCAATCTAAAATTCCATCAAGCATTGTTCATTGATAAACATATGATGACCCTTTTGAAGCCAAGAAACTTTATAAAGTGTAGAGTATGGTAAAATTTTGAGGCCAAGCTTACTTACCATTTCATTAGAGACTAAATTATTGATGCTACAACATTTACCATGGGAATTACATGTTATTCTAAAGAGTCTCTTCCATTGAGCATGTTCTTTATCCTTTGATTGCTTGAGCAATGTCTTCCTCATCAAGAGTGACTCTCTTTCTTCAGGTTCTTCTATGTGTGGACTAGATCCAACACTTTCTTGTTTTTTAGGCTGCACTACCTAATTTTTTCTCGCTTCTATAAGTTTTTTCTTGCTGCTCCTTTGGACACTCTCAATATCTATGCCCTGCAAACTTGTTGCATTTGAAGCACTTGCCTATGAATCCACTAATCCCTCTTCCTCTAGATGCATACCCACTTATGTAGTATGGCCTTCTACCCCTAAAACCATCTCTTGCTTTTGTGAACTGCTTTTACCTTCCTCATAGGTCTGATATGTATTCTTGCTTTCATACTCTCCTCTTCCTCTCATTTGTTTGCCTCTTCCTTTTATATGTTATGTGTGTTTTCTTGTCAAATTTTCCTAAGCTCTCAAGACTGCTTGATAAGCCTGTTCTACTATTTTCAAAGTCAGAATGCTAATCTCATCTTGAATTGAGAACTTAAGGCCATTTAGATACCTTAATACCTTTTCATCACCCTCTTCCAAGTGACCTGTTCTAATAGTCAACCTATAAAATTCTTGCGTTCTTTTTTAATGAATGCCCCTTTTGTTTGAGATTTTGTAATATTCTGAATAAGTGAGTGTGGTAGTCCTTGGGCATGAACTTTCCCTTCATCTTAACCACCATCCTATCCCATGATTGGATCTTTACCTTGCCTATTTTTCTTCTCTCTTCTTAGATTCCATCCCACCATAAAGAAGCTTGTCCTTTCAGCCTTGTCACTACAAACTTGACTTTCTTGGTGTCATCCACCTCTTCATACTAAAAAATCCACCAATTCATCCACATTGAGATTGCCTTCATACATCGACACATCCAAATTAAGTTTTGAGCCCATTTTCATCATGGCCTTGATCAATCTTTCTTCCATTCTATCTTTTCTTTATTTTTCCTCTTCTGCTCTAGGAGCTTCTTCTTCTCTATCACTTTCATCTTCAGCAATAACCCTTCTTCTTTGGGCTATCTCCATGGCTTCCATCCTTGCTGAAATGTTTCTCATCTCTATGACCATATTTTTCATAGTTTTCTACATTCTCTGAGCTACAATAGGTTGTCTTGGTCTCCTAGCTGCCATCTTATCCTCCTTAGTATCCTCAACTTGTACTCTAACCTTCTTTCAGCTTTGATACCAAAAATGATGTAGAGCTTTCTCTTAGCTTGTAAGTCTTCATGATCTTTAGTGAAAGTCTCATTGTCTAAGCTTGTTTAATATCTTATCTGACACCTAAGGACTCCTTAAGGCCCTTTTACAACTCCTCATTCAAAGATCCAACTCCCTAATGCATCAACTCATTATTTGAACAACTTTGCTTGCCTTGTCAACCAGGCTAATAGCCTTTTTTTGCACAAATCCTTTACGTACAGATCTGTATGGAAGGTTATTATCAAACCACTCACTATTTGAGATACCCTATAAAGAGTTAATGTCTGTCACAAAGTCTTAAGCTGTGGTTCCACTGTTTCTTTACTTTTCTAGGTCCTTATAGCTCTTTGTTTAGCCCTTTAGGCCTCTTGGGGTTTTATTTACACACAATCTTAAATAAACATACACAGATGTATGTTCACACAAATAAAACTCCTAAATATCTTCAAACACATTAGCCTTAATCTATTCACAAAGTTTCACCTGATTTGGCCAGTGGAAACTCCTTATGCCACCAAAACCTAGTTCTAGGGTTAGTAAAGACTGTGAGGACTCGAGAGCAATCTAATGGCTTATACACACTTACAACCAAGTTTCAAACCACTGTGTGAGTTATTTTGGGTCTGTGTAACTTATGTGCACCTCATCCAAACATTAGTTTTTTTCAAACAATCCTCTGCTCAATACTTTGGCTTCATTCTCGTCTTTTCCTATATGCACAATCACAATGCACAATCATCTGAGAACCAAGAGTTTGTAGTTGATGACTTCACCAAAGGTGCCAAAATTTTGTGAAACTTATTTTACGTCTATGGAACATATAAGGATCTTTTCCCACATTTATATTATTTTATACCTCTTCTGTTTAACCTTTTAATGATGTTCATGACTTTGTTGTAGACCGAATCACAGACTGTAGTCTCTGTAGATGTTAATTAGAAAGGTTTTAGCCTCAAGTAAAGTTTTTCAATTCTAGTTAAGGTTTAGAATAGTCTAAAGTTACTCTACTCACCTTATGGAAATGTCAAGCACTCTCAAATAAACCTCTGCTACACCATTTTCCCTATACTATGTGTTCACTATCTGTGTTTATACCTTCCAATAGGATTATATGTTCTCAAGCCAAGTAATGTGAAATATAACAAATGAAATTTCTATCTATATAGCCAAAAACATGAAAATAACTCACCAACTCATTCCAAGCACCAAAGACAAACAAATTTTTGATCCTCCCTTCTTTGAGCATTTTGATTACAATCAACATACATGGAAATATGCAGGAAAAGATAGGGTTTTGTCATTTCTTCCAAACTTGTGAGACTTAATTCATTCTTTATTATGGGACTAGAGCCCATCCTTTGAAGACATTGTCAAAAACTGGCTGAAAATCCAAAATGACAAGCTTTAAATCAAAATTAACTACCATAACTACTGCTTGAAAGCCCCTGATCCATTCTTGAAACTACCTTATATGGGTTTATGAAGAAATTATGACTTAAATTAATTTAACCAAATGTTGTATGTCCTCTATCAACCCCTTATATACCCAACACAAATATTAGACAAACATTACCTAGCTAAGAAACATCCAAAAACCTCTCAAAACTTCTCAAGCATTCAAATATTGAAATAATAGTTTTTGGTGGGAAATGTCAATTTTAATGTTTCAGGTAACCTAACACCTCTATAAAATCATAATAAGACCCTATAAAGACTTCAAAACACCTATAAAACTAATTCAAACCAAAATTGAATCTAACTAAGATGCCCCTGCATTACAGCGGGTCATGGTGGTCGACATTTCTATGTCATGTATCAATTCTAGGAATCGTAAAGTCAGGCTTTACATCACCAATCTACATCATTGAGGCCATGGATTGTGAGATATGGATTCTTCTTATAGACATACATGACTGAGTACTTAATTAGATTTGGGCAGGAGATGTTCTTGGCTGGTAACACTTGATCGAAAGATTCTACATCTAGATAATGGAGAGCTTTGCAACACTTTACCCAGTATCTTTTTTTGATGGAGAACACAATCATGAAAAAGGTCATATTGGTATGCATTCGTCTCTTACATTCAACCACTTTCAGGCTTAAATATGCCAAACAATTAGAATTCTTGCTCTGATATCATAAAAGAGTTATCAAAACTCTTCAGTCAAGATCTCTCTAAGAGCTCATTACTGCAACCATAGACGCTTCAGCATAAAGAACAAAAGTAATTGAATAAATCAATTATTTATACACAAATAAGATTTGAAGAGGATATGAAAAGAGATCATAAATAATGTATATTACAATGTAGAGCCCTTACTTAAATAGACAAGGTAAAATAAGATGCAAGTTAAACTAAGCTATGTGGGATAAATCCACACATAGAACAAAACTAAGTAAAGACAAATAATTTAGTTATAACTTAGAAAACACGAGTAATAAGATACTCTAACAAAAAGATGAACATGTGCATTCAACTAGATTGTTATATCCAAATGACATGGTAGAGTGAAAGTGGTAGGTGATCAGTATGGACTTTATCTAAGGTTTGTCGTTATCATGAAAGAAGCATGACATGATCTTGGTGGTAGTTGAAAAATTAATCAAGGTAGCTCACTTCTTATGAGATAATTTGATTGATGATGCACCTAATCTTGTGAAGATATTTTTGAAGGAAGTGTATCAATTTCATGGTTTTTTAGACAAGATTATTTTGGATCATGATCTGAGGATGACTTATAGATTTTGGTTGACTCTGAATCTAGTTATAGGTACACAATTAAATTTTAGCACTGCATATCACCCACAGACTGATGGACATATAGATCAAGTTAATCAAATTTTGAAAGATCTCTTGCATATGTATTTCATGGATCAACAATATAAGTGGAAAGAGTACCTTCCATTGGTTGAGTTTGCTTACAACAACTCATATCAATCAACATTGAAGATTGTTTCATTTGAGGCATTGTATGGAAGGAGATGTAAAACATCAATCAATTGGGATAGGTTGGAAGATAGAGTAGTCTTTGGACCTAAGATACTTTTAAAAATAGAAGAGCAAGTTAGGATAATCAAGCATAGGTTGGTCAAGGCGAATAATAAATAGAAAAACTATGCTGATCTAAAAAGAACAACTAGACAATTTTTTATTGGTGATAAAGTGTTTTTGTAAATTAAGCCTCAATAAAGCTCGATTAAATTCAGGAAGTTAGCAAAACTTTCATCAAGATATGTGGGAGATTTCAAGGTTTTGAAAGTGGTCAACCCTGTAGCGTATAGGCTTGCATTTCTACTAACTCTAACTCTTTTGCATAATGTATTTCATGCATCTTATCTTAAAAATTATATAGTTTTTTTTCCACATATGTTGGATTAGAATGCTTTATAGGTTCTGAATCCTAAGGTGGTCATGGTAGAACCAGTTAGAGTAATTGACGTTCTAAAATTTTATTTGTGTAATAGAGAAGTGCCATAATGCAATATCTTGAGGGACTAATAATTTGAAGATAATGCCACATAAGAGGACTATGATGATTTTTACAAGTTTTCACATTTATTTGTCTTATTTTTTACTGCTTATATTATTTTCTACATAATGATGTTTTAAATTCATAACTTGTGTTTGAATAAATGTCATCGGGATAATGACCAACTTTAGGAAATAAGGATGTCACATCTCGATTTCTCTCTAACTAGATAACCTATTTGATCTATAGATTATTATGGTTGATTAATTGATTAACTAATATTTGATTAAGCTTAATAACATATGTTGATTATGGGATAATTTTTGTTGTTTAATTTACATGATTAGTTTTCTATGATTTAACAATACTTTTATATTTTGTATATTGTGATCATGTTTATATAACATTATTTTATGGACATAGTGATATTTTAAGCTAACTACTTTCATTTTTGTGCAGTGGTTGCAAAACAGATTCTTCTCTTAGAGTAAGACGGAGGGAGAGTATCATCAAAGAGGGTGGTTAGATGGAGATGTTGGGGGTCGAAAAAGAATGAATCCAAAAACCCTTATACACACCACTTAGTATATCATGTTTCATAATTAATTGTTTGATATAAATATCATAACATGTTTTGTGTACTTTATTATAGGTGATTGTTATTATGTTTTATGGTATAATCTTGATTGTTGATGATCATATGATTGTTCGAGTGATTTCACTAGTTTTGTAATCATACTAGTTTATCTTATATAATGCACTTGTTTGACTGAATGAATGAATTCAATTATGTTTTATTTACATTATTGCATTGGTAAGTATGGATGCATAGTGTTACAATACAATGACATATTCTATTGCTTTTAATTATCTATAAGGTTTAGATAATAATAATTAAAGATTATTATTATTATTATTATTATTATTATTATTATATATGCTAAATCTATATGTCAAAAGAATAAATATCATTATTTTTAAATACCTTTGTATTCGATTAACTATTGACCCAAGGTTTGTTTTTAAATATATTGAATACATTGTTTTTATTGTTAAATGATTTAATAATCATTGCATATATGATAGGAGATAATATAGTCACGTGAAACTGTAACCCAATAATATCTAAAAGTATTATCATGTAATATAAACTATAGTCTATAGTATTGGTCGAAGGTTGTTGCATGGGAATACTTTGGTCATCGACAAAATGTTAGACTATGCATGAAATAAAGATTGGAAACTAAATGATTAAGGTTTAGTGGTTGATGCTTAGTTGTCATGTGGATTTTAAAAAGAATATAAAATGATTTTTATAGAATAGATAAAAGCCTTGAGATGTTTAGGGTTACTAATCATCTGTTGGTTTCGGTTAAGTTTACCTGTTAAATAAAATATGAAGGTTACTGTGTTTATATGGTGATGGACTATGAAAAGTTATTGAGCAATTTCAGCATGATTTAAATATTCAGTTGAAGCAGTCATTAATGATAGAAATTAAAAGAATGAAAAAGAATAACAAGAAGAGAAAGAGAATTGTGGGTAGAGAGGAAACTCACGTAATAGAGGAGAGAGTTTCACAACATGAAGAAGCTAAAAATTAGAAGGAAAGAGGAAATAATTCAATTAGTTTCTTTGGTAGACACAAGTAGGTTTTGTATTTCAATCCCTGTGTGAATAATGAAATAGTTTTTCAAACTAAGTATTGGGTTAATATTTTTTATATGTTTTAAATCTAAAGATTTTGAGTGGTATGTGGAGTCCTATGAAAGACTTGGCCTTCATAGAACCCCACATTTGACTAGGGTTAAGTCATAGAATTGCCATCATTATTAAGATTTTATGAAACTTATCTTAAACTCCCTCTTAGTGAAAAAAACTCTATACATTAAATAGAGAACTATTCTTGTGGATATATATTTGTGGCTTGAGTTGGATTGTTAGAATCAATTATATATATTCATTTGGGTATTTAAATATGAATTTAAACTCAAGTTAATGTTTTAAATTTGATTGTGTATACAATCGTTGGTCTTTAGGTATAATATGAGGAATTTCATTATATGAAATGGGTATATATATATATATATATATATATATATATATATATATATATATATATATATATATATATATATATATATATATATATGCATTTTTGAATATATATGTCATCGTATCATAACATTGTGCAACCATACTTATCAATGCAGTAATATAAATAAAACATAACTAAATTTATTCATTTAGTCAAACAAGTGCATTATATAAGATAAACTAGTATGATTACAAAATTAGTGAAATCACTCGAACAATCATACGATCATCAACAATCAAGATTATACCATAAAACATAATAACAATCACCTATAATAAAGTACACAAAACATGCTATGATATCTATATCAAAAAATTAATTATGAAACATGTGTGTATGTGTGTGTGTGTGTGTGTGTGTGTGTGTGTGTGTATTATATGCTCCTCAGACTCTTTAGATATATATATATCCAAGGAGTTCGAGTGTGTATATATATATATACACACACTTGAACTCCTTGGATATATATATATCTAAAGAGTCTGAGGAGCATATAATACACACACACACACACACACACACACACACTCCTTAAACTCCTTGGATATATATATATATATATATATATACATACATACATATACACACACTCCTTGGACTCCTCAGATATATATATATATATATATATATATATATAAAGTATATGTGTATGTATGTGTGTGTGTGTGTGTGTGTGTGTGTGTGTGTGTGTGTGTGTGTGTGTAAGTATATATACACACACACACCTTGGACATACATACATACATACATACATACACACACACACACACACACACACATATATATATATATATATATATACTCTTTGGACTTCTTGGAATATATATGTAAATATGCATTCTTAAACTCGATTTGAAGTGCTTTATTTGTTTACTAAGTACATATATATCTATATGTATAACTCTATTCTTGACTATGTACATATACATTTATGTGTATATCTTTGATATTCAACTATGTGTATATCTTTGATATTCAACTATGTGTATATATTTTTATATAAACCTGTATTGTGAATTTGTCAGGGTGTTATAGAGGACAGTTGTATTAAGTTGTGAACATGCCTATACATACAAATTGGGGGGTTTCTTTGTGGTGATTTTGGTACAAACACCTACAAGTTCAAAAATATAGTAATACTATTAATTGTATAATAAAATTATGTGGTATATATATTAGTTAATATAACTTTGTGATTTAGCTAGGTTTAGTCATTTTATAGAACCCGTGAACGGGTAGGGGAATGACTGTATGTGGCCTATGTTGTGGTTTTATGCAAAGATCAACTCTGAAATTGTTATTGAATTTGTACATTTTAATATGATCATTTTATGTTAGAACTATATTTAAATTGAGATGATTGTGTATTCTAAAATTGTTATTTAAATAATAGAAAGCTTAAATATAATCAATTGGGGGATTGATTATGAGAAATTATTTAAATAAAGGTATACAGATTGTTTCATGTGATTATATGGATGACCCATATGGGGCTTAGTTGACTGTGTTATTAGATTAATTATATGCATTTTGATAATATGAAAGTTTCAAAATGATTGAAATATAAATATTTTTGTTTAAATTGAACAGAATATATGATTGGCTATATGTTACATCTGTATTTTGTGAAATTTTGTATGTTTGTGTGGGGAAATTATCTAGTTTTTTTAAAGGGGTTGTTTCATGCATATTTTTAGCTTTAAGTTCTAAGAACAAGAAGAAAAAAAATCAATACGAGTGTGGTTGAAAAATTTATTTGTTTGTGCGTGCATTGAATTAGAATATTGTGAAGAGCTCTTCTTTGGCTTGGGAGGAAGACTTGCAGATAAAAAATACTAAATCAAACTTATTTGTTAGATAGATAATTGAGTGGATTGCTTAGCAATAGCTAGATCCTGGAAATGAGGGCTTTCTTAGGAGCTGTCAATCCACATGTTTTAAATAATTAAGTTCACAAGATTAGAAAGAAGGTACTTGCATCAATAATCAAAAGGTATTAAAATTGAACACAAATATGTTTTCTTAAGAAAATACACTAAAAATGATCAAATTAGTGAGAAACTAATTAATGCTAGTATAAAGGGGTTGGGGTATGCTTCAAAAAATTTGAAAAAAGGTTTATGAGTGATCAAAAACATAGAAAATCAGGGTTGGTTGAGGGTAAGTGGGTAAAAATATCTTGCTAGTTTTCGCTATCATAGTGACCATTGGCAGTTGGGATGATCGTTGGTGGTTAAGGTGATCATTAGTGGTCAAGATGAGCATCGATAGTTGTGCAGACTATTAGTGGTTGAGTCAACCATCAACGGTTACTGTGTGAGTTCTGAGTTGTTAAATTGTTAAAAAATAAGATCCAAAAGATGGATTTTAGGAGATGGGCAAGGGTTAGACTGATTATGAAATAAAAATAAAGTACATGAATATTGACAAATAAGTACTTGCCTTACTAGAGGTTGATTGGGTGAGTAGTTGAAGCAGTTAGCCTATTGGTGGAATCTAGCTTGGTTCCAATAGAGTAATGGTACTCAAAAACTTGGTTGAGACGTGATGACAACTCAATTCTCAACAAGATTGTTGATGATGCTTGATAGCGTTGATGACGTTGGTTGACCTACAAAAGAAAACTCTTAAATCCCTGAGCTTCTGATAATTATTGCATATGGATTTGACCTTCCAAGCCTCTCTCTCTTATAAGAACAAGCAAGAGGTGGAAGTGAAGGTGTAACTAGGACATCTAAATATAAATTATCCATCCAAAAGCTCGAAACAAGATTTAGATAGGTTATATTTAAAAAATCAACACGGATGGTTTGCATGTGCTTTGTTAAGGAGGATCCTGATCGTCGATGATGAGGTTTTTCCATTGTGACTGTCATTGGTCACCCTAATTATTGATGGTCAATTTATAAAGGAAAGAATTCATGAAGGCCAGGTTGAGTTAGTTTGTGAAACTAGTTGTAGATGGGTTTGGTTAAGCCAGATTAGTGTAGTTTAGTCTTAAAAGGGTCTTAGTTGGGTTTAGGGGGATTGTTGACATTCAGATGTGAAGGTGTGTAGATTTATGGTGTCTACATTTTACCCTTTTTTATTGTGTGGCTTATGTGAACGAGCTACAAAAAAAAAATTAAGTATAGGTCAAAGCTATGGTTTCCTTGAGAGTAGGAGGAGGTGTTCCCCCTCAAACCAAGAGTCGATGAGATGAAACTGAAATCAGGTCAAGGTTTGATAAATGGTAGTTAGTAATGGAAATGGGTGAATGATAGGTTGGGCACTCGAGATGCAAACTTGCACAGAAAGTTTGACAAAAAGATGCGATAGCTAAGATCATGCATAGACTAGGTTGTCAATGTTGGTAAAAATAAGTGTTGGTACCAAGAAGGACACTTAATCATGTGATCACTTGTAGGTGTGGTGGCTGAGAATGCTTGTAAACATAGGTATTTTAAGCGATTACTATGTTTTTAGTAGGTATCCATGGTAAGAAGTGCTCTCAGGAAAAACACAAATTGGTCAAGTGTTATAGGTATCCAATATAGGAAGTGATCTTAGTGAGAAACAAGTTGGTCAATATGTGTGAGGTGGTACAAAATTTAAAAAGGGTCAACATGGCAATGTTGTTACTATAGTCAAAAGACCAGGGAAAAAGTATCACAAAATTATGCATTGGATGGGCCAATAGTGAGGTGACGAGGTGGTCAGGTTTATCGGAGGTTTCTCCTAGGTCTGAATAACAAGGATGCATGAGTCGTGGTTGCACGGGGCAAAGCAAGTGAATACCACAAAATGCTAAAGTAAATGAAATCAAACAAGAGACAATTGCATAGAAAATTTAGAGAAAAACCAATATTTCATTAACATAAGATGGCTAAAGTGAAGAATACATATAGGAGAGCACATAAGTAACTCTTCCATAAAAGGTGGTCAAAGCACCCCAAGAATAGACTATAACTCCTCCATGAAAGGTGGTGACAGGGTGCTAAGAATAGAGAAGTAACTCTCATACTCGAAATAGCTAGACAAAGGAGTTACTTATGACATTCTTATGACATCTATGACACATCTATGACACACATCTCTACATAAGCTAGCCTATCCCACGAATGTAGGAAAACTCCATGTAAGCACAAATATATAATTTTCTTAATTAAATAATAGAGAAAAATAAAAACCTACACTAACACCCCCCATAAGCGCAACTTAGGTGGGCAGTGTGGAAATATAAAATGGGTCCCGACAACTAGGCCTGATGAGGTACCCATGTACAAAAGCAATCTCCCATAAGATAGAGAAAATGACAAAACCTGTAGGAAAAAACTCCCCCCCCCAAAAGAGAGACATAAATAAGAGAGAAGGCTAGAAGGCCTCCCCTGAAGATGATGCTGCTGTAGATGTAGACTGCACCCCAAGAAGAGCTCATAGATGAATGAACTTGCTCCTGGTGAAAGGTTTGGTGAAGATTTCTGCAACCTGCTCCGAAGACTGGCAAAAGATTAAGTCAATGACCTGACTATGAATAAGCTCCCAAATGAAATGCATGTGAATCTCTATGTGCTTGGTCTGCTGGTGCTGAATCAGATTCCTATAAATTTGAATGGTACTCTAGTTTTCACAATAAATGATGGTGGGCTAACTGATAAGAATGCCAAACTCAAAAAGAATCCCTTGAAGCCAAATAGCCTCAATAGCTGCATTAACATCTCCCCTGTACTTTACCTCTATGGATGATATAGCAATAGCATTCTACTTCTTGCTAGACCAACTGATAAGACCAAAACCTAGAGAGAAACGGTAACCAGAAGTGGACTTTCGAGTCTGTGAATCGCCAACCCAATCTGAATCTATATATCCAACCAAGTCAACCTCTATGCCAAATCTGTAATGAATCCCATATCTATGTGAACCCTGTATGTAATGCAAGATCCTCTTAGTTGCTTTCCAATGTAGCTCATGAGGTTCCTACATAAATTTGGAGACAAGTCCCATTGTATATGATATGTCTGGCCTGTTGTGAGTCAAGTAGATGAGACTACCAACAAGTTGTCGATACTAAGTGGCATCAACCAATGGTGAAGAATAGTCAACTTCAAGCTTGACTCCTGAGAGAAAGGGAGTCAGAGATGGCTTGCAATTAGCGATGTGAAATTGAGCCAATAAGTCAAGAGCATACTTAGGCTGTGCAAGAGAATCCCTAAATCTGATTGTGAGATCTCGATGCCAAGGAAGTAGTGCAAAAAACTCAAGTCTGTCATGTCAAATCTATCTTGGAGAGATGCCTTCACCACTGTAATAGCCGATGAATAACTCTCGGTGATCAAAAGGTCATCAACATATAGAACCAAAATCAGGAGCGAATCATCCTACTGCAAGAAGTAGACATTGGGGTTAGAATGGCACCTAGTGAAACCTGTTGTGAGAAGGAAGGAATCCATCTTATCATACCAAGCCTGACGGGCCTGTTTGAGGCCATAGATAGATTTCCTAAGTCTGCATACTAAGGAAGAATCCTTAACAAATCCGGGCGACTGCTCCATGTAGATCTCCTCCTTTAGGTCTCCATGAAGAAAAGCACTCTTCACATCCATCTGGTGCACATCCCAACCATGTGTTGCGGCAATAGCCAAGGTGAGTCGAATATAAGTCATCTTTGCAACGGGTGCAAAGGTCTCTGAGTAGTCAATGCCTGCCACATGTAAGAAACCCTTGGCGACCAATCGCGCCTTGTACCTATCAACTAACCCATTTGCTGCAAACTTGGTCTGATATATCCACCTACATCGAACCATCTTCTTTCCCTTAGGAAGTGAAGTCAAGTCCCAAGTGTGATTTTTGATTAAGGAAGAATATTCTTCCTCTATAACACTATCCCACTCAAGGAATCCCGATGCTTCTCGAAAAGTCTTTGGATCTAAAACTAAAGAAAAGAAGACATATGGATCTCTCTGATAATCCCCCCTAGTGCGTTTATCATCTACAGGATCTTCTGCCCAAGTGCCAACAGTCTCAAGTGTCTATCTGGCCCAAGTGGCTCGAAAGTGGGTGAGTCAGGTGCTAACTCCTCATCCTTTGACTGACTAGAGGTGGATGACTCTGCATCACTATCCTCATTGTCTAAACTTGAAGAAGAAGATGTCTCTGGCTCAAGAACCTACTGTGGCTGATCTGAATCTGAGGAATCATCATGAAGAAGTAGATCCGATGAGGGAGAAGAAGTGCCAAGTGTTGAGTCTCTAGGACTCCTAAAAATGGACACTTCTCTCAATGAACAACTCATGAGTGGTCGAATCTAGAAGGCGATACCCCTTAATACCATCTGGATATCCTACAAAGATGCAAGGCTTGGACTCACATTCCATAGCTTTGCATTTCTTCTTCGGTATACAAGCCATGGCTGGGGATCTGAAAACCCTAAGGTGCTCAACATTAGGTTTCCTTTTATGCCAAGCTTCAAAGGGTGTTATCCCTTTTAAAGCTTTGTGAGGAACCCTATTTTGAATGTAGCAAGCACAATTGATGGCTTCGGCCCAGTACTGTGGTGCTAAGGATTTAGAATGAATCATACAGCTACCCATCTCTTTGAAGAACTTATTTTTGTGTTCTGCAACTCCATTCTGTGAAAGACTATAAGTGAATGTGCACTATAAATCAATCTCCTCTATGGTGCAAAATTGCTCAAACCTGTTGCTGACATACTCCCCTCCATTATCAGTTAGAAAAACCTTGATGGATTTCTCACTCTGTTTCTCAACAAGAGCCTTGAAGTCTAGAAAAATTTCAAACACTTCAGACTTTTGTTTAAAAAAATATATCCAAGTGTACCTAGAGAAATCATCAATGAAAGTGAGGATGTACTTGGCCCTTGTGAAAGATGGTTTGGGAAAGGGTCCCGATACATCATTGTGGACTAACTGCAAAGGTTGTGAAGCCCTTCAAGCTTTGCCTTTATCAAATTTTGCTTTGGGATGCTTCCCAAGGGAGCACCCCTCATAAAGTCCTTTTGAGAATTCGACACGAGGCAAGCCAATGACCATTTCATGTTTGCAAATTTGCTCAACGTAGCGGTAGTTAAGGTGGTCAAACCGCTCATGCCATAATTTGATAACTCCATCTGAATGAGTCAACAATGCTGTAGGAAAAGAATCAAATGCAAAATGTGACGTGTATAACCTTGCTTGGTGATTTGCCCTACCCACTGCCACTGTAGTATCACTATGTAACTCCCTGATAGCCACTGAATCTGGTGAAAACTCAACTCTCATGCCCCGACCAATGTGAGTGATTTGGTACACTAACAGGAGATTAGTTGAAAGAGAAGGAACACTTAGAGCATTATTGAATGTTTCTCCTTCCATTTCAACTAACCCTCTCCCTGCAATAGAAACTGATGTGTCATCACCCAAACTAATTGAAGTCATGCTACAAGGCTCTAAAGATGAAAACTCAACTAGGGAAGAGCCCATGTGGTGAGAAGCACCCGAGTCGATGACCCATAAAGATGTAGACGCTGTTGTAGCTACAAGGGCCTTGCCCTTTTCTTTCTCCTTACCCTTGTCTTTTGCCTTAGTAGAATTTTGGGTAGATGAATTCTGCTTGATGGACTCAAGAACACCTATGTTATGCTTCTCTAGAAGATGAGTTAGGTGATCTATTTATTTCTTCATGCATTTATGTTCATCATGCCCTATCTTTTTACAATAGACACACTTAACCTTTTCCTTCTTAGGTTTAGCATTGGAAGAGGAAAACTCAATGTTGTTTTTGGCAGGATTGTTGTTTTCTTTCTTCTTTCTTTTTCTTCTTCTCTTTTGTTGAAGTCTTATCCTTACCATTTCCAAATATCAAAGCTTGGGGTTGAGTAGACTTCATTGTGCCCATTTAGATTAGTTTATCTTGCTCCGTAGTCAAGTCGGCAATGAATGAATCCAAAGAAGGCATTTTCCATGTAGTGCCAAGGGCACTTTTTATGGCATGGAAAGTGGAGACAAAGACTGAATAGCTTGGACCTAACTTAGCGAGAATAGAAAGGATGAGTTGATCATCTTTCTTCTCTATCCCGCATTCTTTTAATTGAAATCTAAGGGCCTTAAACTTAGTGAAGAAGTCTTGTAGGGTGTCAAAGTTGCCAAGACTTAGACTTATGAGTTCGTTTTTGAGCTCATGACCTCTCATCTCATCAAGATTCCCAAATAAGGTTTCTAGGGTGTCCCATATGTCTTTGGGAGTCTTGAAGGTTTCTAAATAGAAGAGAATTTTTGGAGACATAAACAAGCTCAGTAATCCATAGGCTTCATCCCTATGATTGTACCACTTGACCTTTTCAGCATCAGTGCTGGGTTCTACTCTAGTACTCATGGTGATCCTATACAACCCTTTGCTTCTAAGAATGATTGACATTTTAACCTTCCATTCATGATAATTGAAGGGTGTTAGGGGTTTAAGTTGAAAAGAATCTATTTTAAGCTGAATTTAGGTGAAGTTGTGTTGATTGCAAGTTGTAAAATTATGGAGAAAGGAGAATGAAAGCAAAGATTGCAAGTGCTGAAAAGTAATCACACCCCCCATAAAATGTTGAGCCCCTCCAAAATATATAAGTGCATGCTCAAAATATGTTTGGCTCAGCCGAGAATGCGTCTTAGAGCAATTAGTGCAAGACTTTAAGCAAACAGGATGTTGGACTTAGCCGAAAATGCGTCCCGGGAGACCCAAATTTTAGGCACTTTATAAACTAGTGAATTTTTAATAAATAATAAGCCTACGCTGTGGATAATTTAAATACAAACACTTTTAAAAAAAATGGTACCTGAATCTGAGCTACCGTTTGCAAGATATTAAAGACTCAATTTCCCATAAACTAGTGTTTTTACAAAAAAATAGCACTAAAATATTTTAAAAATGCCTGTTTTGAGAGAGAAAATAGCCTTCCAACCACTCGTTGTACTTGACACAGAGTGAGAAATCCAAAAGAGGTCTTTGTGAGGGAGAATTGACCTTCTGCCAACCCAGGCCTCACCCTTCGTCTTTGACAATCGAATATACAAGCTTTAAAAAAACTCAAATATTGCTCAATCAAAGAACCCCCCTCAAAAAATATGATTTGACACTTCATATTAGTGCGTTTACAACTGCCACTAGCAAAAAATACTAAGTGGTCTTGATTTCAATGCATTACAAAACCCTCATGAATAGCATATGCTGAAAATATAACTTTTGCATAATATCCAAAGAAATAAATAGTACAACTGTGATCTACTCAAAAAATCATGCACTTTCCAAAAAAGAATCGTCTCGATACGAGGTCTTATGTGAAAGTTATGATCCTCTGAAGTTCTCAAAATGAGAACTGTGCAATGTCACGACTGAGAATCTACTATTTCTAAAAAATATTAGCATCAAAATCAAAAAACATCTACACTAGTGCATAGAGCATGAAAAAATAGCCAAAATAAATAAAAAATTCGTGGGAAAAGGAGTCCGTATGAGCAAGAACAGAGCATTTGAAAACTGCCTTCAAAATTGCAACTACCAACGGAGAGGGGTCCTGCTGTAGCTTTCTGAGCGCGTTTCTGCAAATTATACAAAATATATGCAAAAAATAAAAAATATCTAGATGGTTTTTTTGGGCTACAAACAAAACCCAGAAGGCATTTTTCTTGTTGATGTACAAAAGATACAGATATAGTGTAAAACAGATGCCTTTAGCTCGAAAAAATGACCCCAACAACCAAAAAAGGGCATGCAAAGGTAGAATCAGCTACCAAGAGATTGCAAAGGCATGTGACAACCTACAATTCTGATTAAAACACAAAATATGCAAGCTGATTGACATAAACAAGATTATTGGATCTTGCAAAATCTCGCCTACATGTATATGGAGAGACCAAACAAGCCATGTAAGGAACAAGAGCATGGAGAACTAGCAATATCTTCCAATTTTTTTCGAATTTCACAAAAATAATGCCTTAACAAAGCTCTAGATTTCAATGAAAGCAATAGCAAAATAGACAACCAGTTACCAGGGTGGCTCTAATACCATATTAGAGGATTCGCCAAGGTTCAAATAATGAGTATGCACGAGTCGTGGTTGCATGGGGCGAAGCAAGTAAATACCACAAAATGCTAAAGTAAATGAAATCAAACAAGAGACAATTACATAGACAATTTGAAGAAAAGCCAATATTCCATTAACATAAGATGGCCAAAGTGAAGAATACATATAAGAGAGCACGTAATTAACTCCTCCACAAAAGGTGGTCAAAGCACCCCAAGAGTAGACTGTAACTCCTCCATGAAATGTGGTGACAGGGTGCTAAGAATAGAGAAGTAACTCCCATACTTGGAATAGCTGGAGAAAGGAGTTACTTATGACATTCTTATGACACCTATGACACATCTATGACACACATCTCCACATAAGCTAGCCTATCCCACGAATGTAGGAAAACTCCATGTAAGCACAAATATATAATTTTCTAATTAAATAATTTCCCTAATTGGGTTTAGGGGGATTTTTGACATTCAGATGTGCAGGTGTGTAGATTTATAGTGTCTACATTTTACCCTTTTTTATTGTGTGACTTATGTGAACGAGCTACAAAACAAAAATGAAGTATAAGTCAAAGCTATCGTTGCCTTGAGAGTAGGAGGAGGTGTTCCCCCTCAAACCAAGAGTCGATGAGGTGAAACTGAAATCAAGTCAAGGTTTGATAAATGGTAGTTGGTAATGGAAATGGGTGAATGATAGGTTGGGCACTCGAAATGCAAACTTGCACACAAAGTTTGACAAAAAGATGCGATAGCTAAGATCATGCATAGACTAGGTTGTCAATGTTGGTAAAAATAAGTGTTGGTACCAAGAAGGACACTTAATCATGTGATCACTTGTAGGTGTGGTGGCTGAGAATGCTTGTAAACATAGGTATTTTAAGCGATTACTATGTTTTTAGTAGGTATCCAAGGTAAGAAGTGCTCTCAGGAAAAACACAAATTGGTCAAGTGTTACAGGTATCCAATATAGGAAGTGATCCTAGTGAGACACAAGTTGGTCGATATGTGTGAGGTGGTACAAAATTTAAAAAGGGTCGACATGGCAATGTTGTTACTATAGTCAAAAGACCAGGGAAAAAGTGTCACAAAATTATGCATTGGATGGGCCAATAGTGAGGTGACGAGGTGGTCAGGTTGGGTAGAGAAGGTAATCTTCAAAAGTGGTCAAAACTTTGTTTAGTTGTTCTTAAAAATGGTAGTTCAATTTGAAAAGTGTCAAATTGGGGTTTCCTAATAGTCAATGATTAGGGCCCCAAAAAGTGACCATCGATGGTCACCTTGATCATCGACGATCAAGGGAAACCCTAAAAATATGCCAAGTAAAAAGTAAAAACAAAAATTAATTTTAATCATTTTAACTTCTATGTTGGGTTGACTTGGATCTAGTGATTATGATGTGCATGGAGAGAGTTCTTGTTGCATCAGTGACTACTCATTGGTTGGAGGAGTGTGGGTGCAATTTTTGTGGACCTGAGATGTATAGAGCATGTGGATGAGGTTAGATAGCTATTTGCAAGCTTTGACCATGGTAGAGGTTGAGGAATGAGGTATGTGGTGTATTTAATTGATAATTTTTGGTTAAAATTGCTTGTTTGTACTACTTGGGTAAGCAGGTTAGTATAGCTAGTAGAAGCATTTTGGGTCCATTGTGCCTTGGGTAGGTTTTTGTGGGTTTAGGATGAATTTGTGGGTAAATTCAAAAATTGATAGGGGTAAAGTTGGTTTGTGTAGGTAGTATGCTAGGTGTTTGAGGTGATTATGATGGTGTTTTCATAGTTAAATACTTTATTTTGGGTAGCTAGGGTTTGGGCATTTTGGCCACAAAATGCCCATAGTGACCATTGATGGTTAGGTCTGACCATCGACAATTGACACCCTATGAAGTAGGGGTGTCTGACCATCGATGGTCACTATGACTACCAATAGTCAGTTGGTGTAGGTAGTGTTTAGGGTAATGGTAGGGGTAGGGTTTATGGTTAGGGTGAGTTTAGGTTTACGTTTAGGGTAAGGTTAAGGGTTAGGGTGAGTCTAGGTTTAGGTTTAGGGTAAGTTTAGGTTTAGGTTAGGTGGGTAAAGATCTAGGGTAGACAAGAATAACATTAACTAAACCAAGTATTTGATATGATGTAGGCCATGGAGTAAATTCAGATGCACGACCATGTGCTACGCATCTTTCTCAAGATACAAATAGGGATGAATCTAGAGGACTAGGCCCATATGGAGGAGGTAAGGCTGGGGGCTATGAGGCACTACCAGCATGTGCCCTGAGATGTATCCATGGTCATAGTACTCATTGAGAGATGGGATCCTGTTACAAATAATTTCTTTCTCCCAATTGGGGAGATGACAATTTTCCTTGAAGACATTCATAGGATTACCAAGATCCCACTACGTGGCAAGGTGATTTATCATATCGAGTATGAAGAGTGAGAGGATTTTCTCGAGTACTTGTATGGGGATGAGAATGGTTAGGTCTAATGGCATGCTAGGGGATTCTGGTACTTGACATTGTATCATAGAGCTTCATCTGAGAAGAGGCTCATAACCATGCTCATGATCACAATGACATGTTTTGGGCTTTCATATTCAAGTAGCGAGAGGTTTTCCTATTTATTATTGGGGGTTTTGGTGTAGTTATTTCTTGATAGGATGGTATTTGGTTAGGTCCTTATTTTTCTTGTGTAGATCTATATAGAGCTATGGGGGTTTAGGTACCACATGAGATATGGTATCAGTGTCAGCCTAGTTCTACATTCTATGTGTATGAGTATATTCAGGTGCTGAGACCAATAGGATTATCATGGGCCAACTATACTCAGATAGAGTTCCCTATTGGCTTCATCTGATGGAGGGATGATATGGATGTATCAGGTGTAGGAGGTGGTGCCCACGATGTTGAGTGGTTTAGGGGTACACTAGGTGCACAAGTGGTTAGATACATCACTTGGAGGTCGTATATTCAATTTTTGATATGCCCAGGGTATAGGAGGTAGAGCCTCACCATTCAGAGCTACAAATGGATCATCAATAGGAAAGAGGGTGAGGTAGAGATGCTCCTATTTGATAGGGTGTGTCAGTAGTTTGGTTTGATTCAAGGTATCCCAGACCTATTTCCCAAGTATAATAGGGAGGATTCAGAGGTTCTATTGCTAGTGCCCCAACCTTCTCCCATAGTTTTAGATGGTGGGTATGAGGAGCTCACTGTTAGGGATATAATAGATGATGTTGGGTATACACATGGATATATGACCTGGTATCAGCTCATATATGAAGCTACAAATGCTGGTGGAGATGACAAAGGTGCAAGGCCAATGGCTATAGATCTAGCTAGTCATGATGGATAGGTTGAGGGGATTTAGTTGTAGCCTAGGCATAAGTACAAACATTACAAGGACAGGTGGCCACACTACAAGGACAAGTTACAACATTGTAGGCATAGGTGGTGACCCAGACTAGTGAGCGAGATCAAGTGAGGATCTCTCTGGAGTTGGTGACACAAGAGAGAGATTCATTGAGGTAGAGGGCAGGAGTGGCCATAGCAGCAGTGGGAGGACCACCAAACATAGTGTCATGGGTACGCTATCTAGCCACTATGGAAGAGCTCAAGTATTATGAGGCCATAATGTTAGCATAACTTCCTCTTGAGATGAGATATGGTGAGTATCAGGCCAACTTGGTAGGGGGTCTCTCTGTAGCTACTCTTGGATAGTGGGCTTCTATAGTGGGCCATGCAAGGACACTAGGAGGCCACCACTAGATGGGGGTGTAGGTGAAGGTATAGGTGGAACCAGTAGTAGTGGTGCAAGTGTAGGTTGGGCTAGCGGTAGTAGTGCCCCATGATCATGTTTTAGACATTTTTTGATATATATTGGTAGCAATAGGCATACACTATTTTGATATCATCCTGTGTGCTAATGCAACAAGATCTACATGTTTTGAGAGAGAGGTTATCAATTGTTACATATATTATTTATGATGACATGATGTATATGATGTATGGTGTTATATATAATCTATGTTTATGGTTTACATGTTATTATGGACAATTATGTTTATGCTTATGGTTGATGGTCTATGGTTTCCTGCTTATGTGTTATGAGATGTTGACTCAGTAGCTTAGGCATGTGATGTTTGAAAGATAGTTATGATGCTTTGATTTTGTTCATAGATATGATAGGATGTGCTATGGATGGATATATGGTATATGATGATGTAATTGTTAATGACTTCGGTTATGGTTATGATGATGTGGTTTGCATGAGATATATTGTGGTAATGTTATGGATAGATTAATAGGTGACATATGATATTATTCATGATGTTTTGATTATTGATTTTGTTCATGATCATGAGAATGAATTAGGATATAATATATGTTAACATGATGTTTTTATGGTATATGGATAGGATTAAGTTTATGGCATGACGTGATATGATGCGCTTTCATTGTGTTTTGATAATAGATAGGTAGATGATGTGGTTCATGGATATAGCTCATAATATTATGCTTTTGATTTGATATTTGTTGTTTATGATCATGGAGATAAAACATGGATATGGTTGAAGATGTGATGAGAATACATAAAGTAAGTAGATAACAAAATAAATGTTTAGGATGGTGATAGGAATCATGAGAGGTACGTCTACATGAACCAATAAAATACAAGAAAAGAAACATGATGCCTATTCATTGGTAAGGACAAAAATGAAACCTAGAGTCAGATCAATTTAGTGAAAATGATCCTTTCAAATGCTTCACATTAGCGTGATTTGGTTGGTAAATGGGTATCTTGATCACATTGTATCAAGTAAGCTCGTAATCCCATGTCTATGATATATAGAGGGAGGGTAGGTGGAACTATAACCTTTTATAAGACTAGTATGCATCTTTTGTAGGCTTCCAAGAGGATAGTATAACCTAGCCTATACTCATATATAAAGTGTATAATGATCAATGCAGGAAGTCTACTTATGAGAGCTGATTGCGGCTTTATGACATTATTGTTTTTAGGAGAGCTGATTGTGATATTTCTTATTGATTTTGCTTTATCTTATGGGTTGTTTGCTATTTTGATTTTCTTTGGGGTTGGGGAAGCTATTCAATATGAGAAGCTTCCAAGAAATTTCTAGATTTTGACAAGTTCTTTACTTAGCCATACTTCAAGGGAGTGGTCTAAGTTGATGTGCCTAGTTCAAATGCTTGTGATAGTTGTCCTTCAAGGGAGCAGTCCACCTTAACATTTTACAATTTTCGATGAGTTTTCAACATTTGTCTTTCAAAGGAGCAGTCTGTGAATGATAAGAATGACCCATGATTTGGTTGTGACTTTGATATTGCTTTTTCTTTTGTTTGGTTTTATTTGAGATAGACTTACTTATACATGCTCAAAGGGTTACCTTTATAAAGGCAAAGCTAGAGGTACAAGAAGGTTTAGTAGGTGAAAAGAGGTGTAGGTGACAATGACCATGGGAACCAATCTTAAGGAAATGGGAAGTACCATAAGAATCATACCATAGGTAGAGCCATGGTACCCATAGTTTAAGATTAGGTTATGACTATGACAGATAATCACATGATTTAGCTATAGTCAGTTTCTCCTAAAAAGAGGGAAATGAATATGGTTGTAAGGGATGAGCTTAAGTTAGACCAATGGTGATTATGATCCTTTTTTAACAATAGAAAGGATGTAGATGAGAATCATTGAGAGGCTCAGGTTCTAGTTTGCCTTCGAGAGAGGACAAATGAAAAGCTCCTAATTGATACTTATGGGTTATGATGTAGGGCCTAAGCCAATTGAAACCATATTTGCCCCTTTTGTTTTTATCCATATTAGTTACATGTTGATTTTCCTTGAGGATGAGATCTCCACTATTGAAGTCTCACACTTTCAAGTGTTTTTAATAAGCATGTTTTATTCGTTCTTGATACACACAGAGATGGGAAAGAGTGGTTAAATGATGCTCATCAAGTATCTCAAGTTAGGCTAAATGTTCTTGATGGTAATCATCTTCCGAAATAAGGTCGTGTAAAGATATGTGAAGAGAGGGTATTTAGATCTTGAGAGGCAACATAAATTCATATCCAAACATGAGGGAAAAAGGTGTAACATCTGTAGGGGTTCAAATGCTAGTATGATATGCCCATAAGGAAAAAGGGATGTGTAGGTGTCAATCCCGATCTAAGGTATTGACCATTTTAGTAAGCATGTTGTTAAGTGTTTTATTAGAGGCCTCTACTTGTTTGTTTACTTGTGGATGATAGGGTGATGAAAAACTAAGTTTTATACCGAATACATCACAAAGGCCTTGAACTTGTTTATTTTCGAAGGATTTATCATTGTTGGTGATGATCTTATGGGGAACACCAAAGTGGCAGATGATGTGATGGATGATAAAGTTGACAATATTTTCATCTTTTGTCGAGACAAGAGGAATAACCTCCATGCATTTGGTGAAATATTCAATCACAGTGATGATAAAGTGATGTCATTATGAAGAGTTGGGGTTAGTTTCACCAATAAGGTCCAGACCCCATTGTGAAAAAGGTTAGAATTCTGTGGAAACTTGAAGGCTATGGATAGGTGTGTGATATAAATTAGTTTTTTATTCACACTTGACACACTTTTTCACATAATCATAATAGTATTAGTTAAGCGTAGGCCAATAATAACCTAGGTGGAGGATGTGCTTAGCTACAATGAGCCCACTAAAGTGACCCCCACATATACCATCATGTGTTTCCTTGATAGCATGAGAGGCAATGAAATACAAGGCCATCAAAACCATGTTTATAGAGGATGCCTTCCATAATGGTATAATGGGAAGTGATCTGAATAAATGCTTGATGAGCATTCCTAGAAAGGCCAGATGGAACTATTCCAAGGTTCAGGTAGTTGAAGGTGCATTGATACCAAAGGTTAGCCTAGACCTCCTCCACATTAAAGATGGTTGGAGTGTCTGACTTGATGTAAGAAGGTTTAGTGAGGTGATGGATAATGACTGATAGCTTAGAGTCTGATGGTGATGATGGGATCTGGGAAGCAAGAGAATCCATGGTGTTGACCAACTTATTAGTAGATCATGGGGTGGATTGAATATGGTGGTGTTCAAATGATGTCAAAAGCTATGCAACTAACTGTCTATATAGCTATAAATCTCATTCTTACATTGGTAGATACCATTGACTTAATTGACTACAAGTTGGGAGTCACCAAAGATGTTGATTGTTCTGACTCCCAAGGCTAATGCAGTTTGGAGGCCTATTACTAGGGCTTCATATTTGACCACATTGTTGGTATATTCAAATTTGAGTTTAAAAGATAAAGGAAGTGGTTCAACGATAAGGCGGATAAGGATGATATCGGATCCCCCATCATCCTAACATTTAGAACCATTAAAGAGCATGGTATATGATTGGTGAAGTCTACTTGGGATAGGTTTCTAATAGAGTCATCTAGAAATTTGAGAGGAGGAGGTTGGTTTCTTGGTAGGGGTGTGTTGGCCAAATTGTCAGCAATGACTTGCCCCTTAATTAAATTTTGTTTTAGGAACTCAAGGTCAAACTTAGCTAAAAGCATGAGCCACTTGGCCATACACTAGTTTTGGTATGGCTTGGAGTGTATGTACTTGAGTGGGTCGGTATTGGTTATGATAAAAGTTTTGTGGTTAAGAAGGTAGTGGCAAAGTTTTGTGGCCACAAAGACTAAGGCCAAGCATAATTTCTTAGTGTGTGTATACTGAGTCTCATAATTGACAAGTGTCCAGCTTATGTAATAGACAAGTTACTCTTTGTGTTGTTCATCCTGATGGGAAAGCATCACCCCTAGGGAATAATTAGTGGTAGAGATATAAAGGTATAAAGGTTAGTCATCCTTAGGAGGTGTGAGAACAGGTGGAGATAGAAGGTACTCTTTGAGTGCATTAAATGCCTTTTGACATTCGACATTTCACTTGAAAGAGATGTCTTTTTCAAGAGGTGATGGAAGTGTTGACATCGATCTGAGTACTAAGAAATGAAGCAGTGAATGGATTGGAACTTCCGATGTAAAATACAAAGTTACTTAAGACTGGTTGAAGGTAGCATCTTGAGGATGGATTTGATCTTATATGAATCAACCTTGATTCCCTAAAGGGAAATGATGAAGCTAAGGAGTTTGCCTGATAAGACCCCAAAAAATATATTTCTTGGGATTGAGGTGGACATGGTAATAGATAAGTCTCTCAAAGATAATATTGAGAAAGACTAAGTGGTCCTTGCAAAGTTTAGATTTTTTGAGGATATCATCCATGTAGTCCTTGATGATTGTGTGGATAAGATCATGGAAGATGTAGGTCATAACATGTTGGTAGGTTGCACCATCATTCTTAAGACTGAAGGGCATGACCCTATAACAAAAAATCCCCCATAGGGTTATAAAGGTAGTTTTATGTTGATCTTGAAGGGGAAATCAAAATTTGATTATAGCCTAAAAATCCATCAATTAGAGATAACATCTCATGACTTGCTATAAGATCAACAAGTTGGTCAATGCTAGGTAGAGGAAAGTCATCCTTTGGGTAGGTGAGGTTGAGGTCATGAAAGTTCACATAGATACATAGTCCCCCTATGGATTTAGTGATTAACACGATATTTGAAATCCACTAGGGATAATGAATGGGTTGAATGAATTCAATAGAGAAGAGGCATTCAAGTTCTTTTTTGACAAGAAGGGTTATGCAAGGATGCATTCATAAAAGTTTCTATCTGATAGGCTTGGCATCATGATTGGTTGCAATGTTGTGGATGGCAATGGTCAGGTCAATACCAAGCATATCAACATATGACTAGGTGAATGCAATGTTGTAGTCCTAGAGGAAGGTAGAGAAGTGTTGAAGTTCCTCAGCAGTGAGAGATTGGCTAGTTTTACAATATAAGGTTTGCCCAAAGTGCCTATGTCAATATTCATAGTGGATTCATTTAACATGGTTGAGGTCTCTAGAGGTAAAGATTTGTAGATGGAGGAATTAGGTGCCCCAAGGTAGGTGAGAATAGAATCATCATCCTGGCACTAGATAATGTTAATGGTAGGAAAGTCTTATTCAACCAATTTAAGATGGATCAAAAGGATGCATACTAGCACCCCTTCCTTTTGATAAGTTAGGGGGCCAAGTGTAATCATGCTGAAAAAAAATTGTTAGGTGGGATAATGTCCTGATCCTCATACTTAGGTGGAGGGGGTACTGGTGAGGAAGGGGTCTCTTGTTTGATGATGGTATTGGTAGGTTGTTTGGCTTTCTTCTTATTGGGTAGAATGAATCCAAGGTTGTGCTTCTTGTGATGTTTTTGGGTCTTAATCAAGATTAATATGTGTGGTCCATGCTTGTATCATCCTAAGCCAAATCCTTTTTAAGCACACTTGTAAGGGTATATTTTGGTGAATTTTGGGTTGTCCAAGTAAGAGAATGTAAAAGTGAATAGTTGTGGGGAAGAGGGGGTCACAACAACATCAACGGCTTGTCAATTCCCCCATAGATAAAATGGGTTTGACAACTCAGATGCCCTAAGGGAGTAATGGCTCCAATGTTGAGGTCATACCCTGGTTGGTGGTTGAGTTTCTTGTACTCTTGGGGAGTAGGGAAAGCATTGAGCGTAAGGACAATATTCTCTAAGGGTAAGGTGATGGAAGGTAGATTCCAAGGAATTAGTGGTGGGTATTTGGTCCACAAGAATAGACAAAAGTGTAGATGTCTCTATGGAAGGAGAAGCAATGGCTTCATTTTTTGTGTTTGAGGGCTTGGTGATGAATGCTTGGGGTATTTTTATTAGAGGTAAGAAGATGTCATTGGGCCGGTAGATCATATTGCATGCTGCAAAAGGGCTTGGTTCAAATTGTATGGTAGCCACTTGACCCTCATACTCAAATTTGACACAATGATGAAGGTTAGAAGGTACACAACCCACAACATAGATCCAAGGTCTCCTTAGTAGAACATTGTACTAGAATTCACCTTTGACCACATAGAATAGTTCAAGGAATGTGTGTGGTTCATGATGAATGTGGAGTATAATGAATGTGGAGTATAATGGTTCCCAAGGTAGTGGTCATGGTGTTTTTAAAGGATCTAAGGAAATCTAAAGTTTGAGACATGACAATGTCTTGTAATTTGAGTTGGTTATAGGCATGGGAATAGATGATGTTGATGTTGGTTCCCCCATTAATCATAACCCATTTGATGTGAGTTTGGTTGCTGTGGGCAGTAATAAAGAGAGGAGGATCCAAATCCTTAGGGTGGATAGAGGGTATCTCTGAGTCCTTGAAAGTGACAAGGGTGGAGAGTTGGAGATCACCTACAAAGGCCTTTATAGGTGGGGAGTCACCTAGTTTGACCTCAATAGCTTACACAGCCTCTATTATGGCCTGATGATGGTGAGGTGAAAATAATCTCGTAGAGGCTCATATTAGCTCGAGTTTGGTGAAGTTGCTTAAGAATGACCCTCTTGATGGATTCAGAGGGGTTAGCCTTAGAGGTGCCTAAAATGGTAAATTTGGGCTTTGTTGAAGATGAAGATATTAGGATCTAGTTTGGTTTAGGATGAAAAGGTGGGTATGTCCATGGCATGGACACATTAGTTTTCCCTTTATCCTCTTGTTGTGATCATGTGACCACATTAATGGTATGGATATAGGGGAAAGGTGTGATAGGAGGTTGCGTAGATTCTCTGTCACTCAAAGATGAGAGTGGAGGATTAGGGATGTGTTGGTAAATGGATGTTGGGTGCATTGATAGAGGAGTCAAGGTAAGTTCATATAATAAAATATCATCATCATCATAGAACTGATGGATAATGGCGTGGAGATATTTTTAATTCTTCGTGTCCTACTTGGTTGTCCTATGATAGGAACAGATTTGACGATCGTTATACCAAACTAATTTCAAACCAAGAGGATCAAAGGGCTTGATAAGGGGTAAAGTGAGGTAAAAGGCTTGCAGTAACCTTTGGAAAATGGTCATATAGGATTCATATATAGGTGGGGAAGGTCTAGAGGTTATGGTTTTGGTTGGGAAAGCAGACGTGTTGATAGAAATGGGTTTGGTGAGAGAGGGTTTAGTTAAGGTGGTGTTTCTGGTCAATGGTTTTGGTTTGGGTATGCTAGTGGTTGGGGTGTCTAAGTTTGATAATATGGATATTATTAATTTGGGAAGGATCAACACATCAAATAGTAAGTGGGATGGTGTAACTGGTGGTGGATGACATATGTTAAAAGGAGCTTGATTTTTAGGTAAATTTGAGGGATGAAGCCCTAAGATAGAAGGAAAAGTAGAGGGAGGAAGAATCCTAGCCAAGTGGCTCTTCAAAGGTTTCATCGCTTTGGTTGGTTTGGGCTGAGGTTTAGGTATAGGCTTAGATAGGGTTAATTCCACTTTCAAGGATGGGTGAACCAAGCTTCATGTAGGGAAGGCACCAAGAGTTTTGGAAGGTTTGTTGGTGGTGCGATCATTAGAAAGGTGGTTGTTTTGGTTGACAGAGAAGGTGAGGGGTTGGTAGAAATTATGATCAGTTTAAGAGGTGGTGGAAAAATGATGGATTGGTTGGTTAAAGGCATGTTAGAGGGTTCAGGTTTTTTGATGTAAGGAAGCCTGAACTATTCACAAAAAGTGGATTGATCCATGTCCAACTTTGTGACCATACCTAACTTTTAAATGAGTTTGAAAAAATGTTTGTATACTAGTCTAGCCTCCTGGGTAGCGGGTATCAGATACACCTATGGGTTGAGGAGGGGGATTTATAGCCTCATCTATTTCATCAAGAAAGAAATGCAAGTTTGGATTGGGTGGCTGCTCTATGAGGGGTGTTTTTGAAAAAGTTGCTCCCTTGGGAAATATGTCAATAATTGTGGTTTTTCCTGTGGTTAGGGGAGATGGTGGATTATAAATCGTTGTTTATTTAGATAGGTTATTCAAAGGGGTATTTGATTATTCCAAAACCTCTATGAGTGAAGCTAAGAAAAAAGGAGCCTCCTTAGTTTGGGCCTCCAAAGGAAGGGAAAGTGACTCCACCACCTCGATGGGTGAAGTGGGGGAGAAACATGTAGGTTAGATGGTAGGTTCCCCATTGATAAGTGTGTCAAGGACCATATTGACCGTGTGGTCATCTGAGAACATTTAGCTTGTGTGTCCTCAATTTTAGCAGGGGCATGGTTGGGAAAAGGCTTCCTAAAGATATCAAGAGCTTGATTTTGAGGGGCATTAGGATAATCCAACATGAGTTCCCCCTTGTTGATAACACTTTGAACAAAATTATTTAAAGTATTACATCGATTGATGTCATGTCTAATTACTTGATGAAAAGCACAAAGGTCATTCTCATTGTACCAAGTAGGTGTTGGACGAGAAGAATCAAATTGTTGAGGAGGTTTGATGGGGGGAAGCTGTATGAGCTTAGATTTTAGTAGTTTTTCCAAAACTGAGGCATAAGATTCTCCAAGTGGATGGAACTATTTTTGGTTGTTTCAATTTATGTTTTTTATGTTTTGGTTGAAGGTAATGGGAGAACTTTGTTGATTAGCATTAGGTGGAGGGATGGTTTTAAGCACAACAATATTCGTATTTCCCTTGATTTTGGTTTTGGTATTGGCTTGGTTGCCTAGTTTGGAGGAGGAGGGTTCGTTAGTATTGAAGGTAGAGCTCTTATTTTGTAACTTCAATTTTCCCTCATCTATGACCCAATTTTATAGATTACGTGTCATGGTAAAAGATTCATCAAAAGTTATGAAGCTTTAGACACACAGTGTAGAAGATATACATTTGGCGTAGGCTCAAGTAAAAGCTCTATAAGTTCAGGTTGAGTCAAGAAAAACGAAAGTTGATTAATCAAACTTCTCCAACAAGTGACAAAATTGGCAATGGACTCATCATCAAATTGCCTAATAAAATAGAGGTCAGTGATAGAGACCTTCTTGAAAATGTTAATGAAAAAGTGATCTAAGAAGATCTGAGCTAGATAGTTGAAAGAAAAGATTGAGTGCCTGGTAATGGCACTATACCAATCAAGTGTTGGGTCAGATAAAGACATAGGAAAGTTTCAGAGGAGAAGGGCATCATTGTAAGCAATCATGTAACATGCGTGCCTAAAAGCCCTAAGGTGTTTTTAGGGGTCCTCCTTACTTTGAAATTTGGTAAATTTTGAAAGCTCTCACTGAGGAGCATAAGGTCTGATAGGGACAAAGGGATGAATAGTTTCATTATAAATTTGATCATAGGATAAGATGTTATGAGCCCCTGAAATGGATGACTTGAGGTTTGTCATCTTTTCCATGAGCATCTTCATTAGGTCAATTTGAGGTGATGGACCTAGAGGGATGTAAGGTGGATACTGCAGTTGAGATTGGGTAACATATTGGTAATTATTTGGTGGTTGAGAGACTTTCACATTTTGAAATATGCATGCTAAAGGTTGGGTAGGTGGCATGTAAAGATAGGTGGATGATGGTGGTAGAGTAGTGGGTACATACCTTTGTGGGTTAGGGATGTATCCTAGACTGGGTGTAACAAGTACCTACTAAGGAGTCCCTTTGGATTGGGCATTAACGGTAGTTGGGTTGGTAACAAAAGGAGAGGTAGTGACCTTCATGCTATTAGGTGGTGAAGTAGAATGGATAGATACCCCTAAGCTTGGTAAAGGGGTATTGACCAATGGGTTTGGGTTGATAGAGGGAAGGTTGATAGTGGTAGTAGTAGGTGATCCAAAAATAAGTGGAGCATGTTGGGTTAATGGTAGGGTTGTTCTTAAGGTGAAGGAGTTATTGGTAGGGGTGGAAGGTGTAAGGGTAGTGATTGGTTGGTTTTTAGCTATTGTGTCAAAGGGGTTAGTAGACAAAGATGCCTAGGTAGTTTAAGGTTGGGTGCTGACCACAACAATAGGGATTCATAAGGCATGATGGCATGCCCTAAGGATAATCCTGAGGTGGAGTTGGAACTAAGAGATGGTGTGGGGAGGTGTTAAGGTAGTGTTGGAGGGAAACTAGATTGTTGTCTAAAAAAGTGTTAAAGTCCATGTCTCCTTAGGAAAATAATCAAGGAAAAGTAGGGATTCCCAATAGATGAGGCAAGTCTTCTACCTTAGAGATGTACTCCATAGATGAAGAATTTGATTTGAGTGATGAGTTCTACTCTACTAGGTCTCTTCGTTGCTAGATAGTGAGAACCATACAAGAAAGGGGGAGAGATAACAAAAATAAACTCACCACTCAAATAGGAAGAAGACAAAAAATGGTTAAGGCAATCAAGACACACACTATAAAGTATGTTAAGCCTAGAGGTTAGTTTTAATCTTGCTTTTGGCTTATGCCTTAGTTTATGCGAATGTGTGATAGAAGTTGGTGTGTAGATCAGGTACTATATAATCAGTCTATGGTTGGTTTTAGATTTTTTTGGTACTCAAAATAATCTATATTAAAATCAATATGTGGCTTGGTATTAGGGCCTACCACCTCACTTCACACATCGCAGTGATAAGGGTGTCAGGTGTTTAGCCAATATATATTGATATCTAGAGTTTATACTCAATTAGAGAGATGAGTTGGTTCTCGCCTTGGTAGTGACCTCTAAGTAAGATTGATGAAAAAGGGTAAGGTGATTTCCAGTTGATGAAATCCCAGTTGAGCCTTGTCTCAAATTATTTTGATATTTAATTGATGAAAGTGCTTTGTCTAGTGTGTGCAACAAAAGTGGTGCTATGATAAGATTAATGTGATTTAATTAAAAGTGAACTAATGTTAAAATTAAGTAATGAATGTAGTTGATTTTAAGCCCAAAATAAATTTTAGTTTCAATTATGGTCATAGATAGAGAAAAGAGCATACAAATGTAAAGAAAAATACGAATAAAGACTCTAGGTTCCATCGGGTGTGCCATAATGTTTCATGTAAATTTTTAGCTTTAAGTTATAATAAAGAGAGAAAAGAAACTTGATATGTGTGTAGTTTAAAAACTTATTTATTTGTACATGCATTGAATTAGAAGATTGTGAAGATCTCCTCTTTGGCTTAGGAGGAAGAGCTATAGACAAGAAAGTATTAAAACATACTTGTTTGGTAGATAGATAGTTAGGTGGATTGCCTAGTGATAACTAGATCCTAGAAGTGAGGGCTTCTTTAGGGGTTGTCAATCCACACATTTTAAATAATTAATCTCACAAGACTAGAAATAAGGTACTTGTATCAATAATCAAAAGGTACTAAAATTGAACATAAAAATGCTTGCTTAAGAAATAGACTATAAATGATCAAATTAGTGATAAACTAATTAATACTAGTGCAAAGAGATTGGGGTATGCTTCAAAAAATTTGAAAGAGATAAAAAACATAGAAAATTAGATTTGGTTGAAGGTAAGTTGGTGAAAGTAGCTTGCTAGTTTTCACTGCCACAGTGACCATCAATGGTTGGGTTGATCATCGATGGTTAAGGTGACCATCAGTGGTCAAGATGACCATTGGTGGTTGTGCAGACCATCAATGGTTGAGTCAACCATCGATGGTTATTGTGTGAGTTATGGGTTGTTAAATTGTTAAATAATAAGATTCAAAAGATGGATTTTGGGAAATGGATAAGGGTTGGGCTGATTGTGAAATGAAAATAAAGTACGTGAATATTGACAAACAAGTACTTGTATTATCATAAGTTGATGGGGTGAGTGGTTGAAGTAATTAGTCTATTGGTGGAATCTAGTTTGATTCTAGCAGAGTAACGGTACTCAAGAACTTGGTTGAGAGGTGAAGGTAAGTTAGTTCTCAACAATATTGTTGATAATGCTTGATAATGTTGATGATGTTGATTTACCTACAAAATAAAACTCTTGAATCCTTGAGATTTTGATAATTATTGTAGGTGGATTTGGCCTCCTAGGGTTCTCTCTCTTATAGGCACAAACAAGAGATGAAAGTGAAGGCGTAACTAGACCATCTAAATATAAATTGTCCATGTAAAGGCTCATAACAAGATTTAGATAAGATATTTATAAAAGCAATATGGGTGGTTTGCATGTGATTTGTTAAGGAAGTAAACCCTAAACATCAACAATTAGGGTTTCTCATGGTGACCATTAATGGTCACCCTAACCATCAACAGTCAGGTTTCAAAAGAAAGAGGTCCTAAAGTCTAGGTTGAGTTAGTTTGTGAAGCTGGTGTGGATGGGCATGGTTAAGCTAGATTAGTGTAGGTTGGTCCCAAGAGCATCCTAGCTGGGTCTAGGGAGATTTTTGACATTCAGAAGCATACGTGTGTAGATTTTTGGTGTATATAGGGGCTATTGTATAGACTAGATGTATACATTACAGTATACAAAATATTCTAAATCATAGACAATAGATGTCTACTTAGAATATCCCATATATGATAAATAATTGTATTGTCTTAAAAATGTCTTAGAGAGTTTATATATATATATATAGACACACACACACAATTTTTGGAATGTACAGTACATCTGAACAAATTATACCATTTATACACACACACATATTATACTTAGTTGTATTGTACTTAAAAACATGATTATCATTGGTACGTAATTGATTACTTGAGTTATAATTTAATGTTAAGGATATAAGCATTAAAATATCATAATTAAGATATTGATATAAGCACTTATGATGTTTGGTCTGGCTTTGTTTATATTGGGAATATAAACTATACTTATAAAGCTTGTATTATACTGTTGTTTCATAAATAAATAACATTATGAGTTACTTGGTATGATAAGTAACTAATAGTTTTGATGTGAACATATCCAAATGGTATGTTTAAAACTATTTTTAAATTTTGTTTATTATATGTAATAAACTAGATAAATAGATTCATTACACTTCATTTGATGGACTAAATGAATGTACAATAAATTCTATACTTAGGTTAATTTGGATGTGCTAAGAAGGAATATTTTTGAATGAATCTATTGGTTTTATTATTATTATGTGTTTTTATCAAATCTTAAATTCATGACCCTAATTAAGCAGTGGATGGATTCTAATGGTTTAATTAGCACCATCAATGCAAGATGAGGTATAATCCAATCAAGTGGTGTGTATGAATTTAATTGATCTTATAGATTATTTATTATTAAAAATTTGGCCAGAGTAATGTTTGATAAACATTATCATTTCAAATATTGATATAGTTTTCATATTTGTGCGATATCATATTAGATCACTTTTTTTTATGATACACATTATGTATTAAATATCTTCAGCACAATTTCTAGTTTGTTATTATAGATTCTCACACCATCATTATCTTCCCATCCATGAAGGGAAGGCCATCCCCTTATTTGGAAGATAATGTGGGGGGATCTATGGTCCGTGGTTGGTGTGGAAAAGTGTTTGAATGATGCTCTCCCTCCCAACTAGAGTATTATACTTAAGATTACATATTGATACTTGAGTTGTGTAGACTCTACTCAGAGGAGCTTTGTATCATGTTTTATCATTTGAGATATTATTAGGTATTGCTAAAACTATATCTTTTATACATTGTACTTATACAATAGAGACTAGAATATTGTATCAGTTATCATTGAATTTTTACTTTTTCATTTATGATGTGATGCAATAATTATGTTAATTCAGTTAGCTAAGTGGATTATCTATAACCTTTATGGTTAACTAGATTTATATAGTTAGATAAATATCACTAGTTAGGATTTCTCTTGGTGAAATCTATATGTTGAATATGTGTATTTAATTTAAAAAAAATATTATAATATTCTGGTAAAACCCACTAGAGTTGTTACACTCCTTCCTCTTCCATTAGCATGTCACAATCTATAAATGAAATTCCTCTTCACATATTTTGTAATGTTGCTCCTATTTCATCCTCATGCTTGTCTTCACATGAGGATACTCTTATGCCAAAATATCATCATCTTAGCATAATGTTACCACATGATGACAATGCATCTATTACCATTGATAATTATTTCAATGTTATAAATCAACAAGAAGCAAGTGACTAGTATATATCTAATTAATCTCCCAAACCAAAGGAAGAGCATATACTTCCACTCCCTTATCCTATTAACAATAGTGTTTTGATGGCTAAACTTAACAATATAATTGAACTCTTAAATGAGCCTCTTAAGAATCTCGACGTGCCTTCCTAAGAAGTCATATCTTTAATGCATGTTGTAAGTGATTTGAAAGATAAAGTACATCACTTATCCTTATAGAGTAAAGTGTATCATGCTTGGGTTGATTCCAATGCAATCTATGGTAATCCGATTGTGCCCAAAATTTTGTATGCACCTTTACTCCATAATTTTCAATGCCTCAATTTTCTAAATTTGATGGAAATGAGGACCCTTACATTTTAGAGATTTTATAGAAAACATGAATCGCTAAAATGGTATTCACATGTTATTACAAGTATTTCATAAAAGTCTAAGGGGGTGCGCACTTACTTGGTTTCATTCCCTCCATAGCGGATCCTTAAATACCTACCTAGAAATCAAAAAATATTTATTGATACAATATATTAAAAATAAGGGGCCTAGGGTCACTTATGAGAGCTTACCTTCTCTACATTGAGGCAAATTCGAGCAAGTTTACGATTATATTCTAAGACTTAAGACTTGTAAGCATCAACTAATTTATCAACCAACTAATTTAAAAGTCCAATATATATATTTTATATGTCTTATTTATCCATTAAATTGAAGTTATTGTATCATACTTGTGAGTCAACTTTAGCCCTTTGTTATGAGGTGTTCGAATTAAAGGAACAATTGGGTCTTATTCAAGTTTCAACCAGCATGCCTAGGGACATTGAGTTACATAAATAAGATCCACATAATGAAGTCTAATCATCTAAATTGGAATCACATAAAGTGAAAGAGTTTAATTAAAAATTATCTTCTAAAAATGTACATGTTAACAAACTCCCTAATAAAAAACACCACTTAATGTTCATAATATAGTACATAAAGTTGAACAAGTCAAAGTCCTACATAAAGGAAAGGAATCCATTTCTAAAGTTACTAATCATACTCATTGTTTTACATCAAAGGAGGTGAAACCACTCAATTTTTCTTTCAATTATTGTCCACATGATATTTTAAATAAATTACTAGATAAAAATTTAATCAAACTATGCCCTAATTACAATCAACCCCTTTATTGTTTGGAAAAAATTAAGGGCCAACCATTTTGTACTTATCTTGGAATTAATATAAATTATGATAATGATTGTAATACATTACAATATAACCTAAAATAACTTGTAATTAACTGAGTTATTTCACTTCAAAAAATTAATAATAAGTTAAACAACTCTTCATCTTTGTCTTCCAAAATTCCAAATGGTAATGACAAGGTTTCTCAAAAATATCCAATAAAAAATACAATTCTCTCAAAGAATTTTATTAATTACACACATCAAGTTAACGATACCACAAATAATTCCTAAATTAACATTATAAGCAATGAGAAGAATTAACATGAGGTTTCTAATATACACATTTCAAAAGTGCCAACTAAGTTACCTAAACAAGTATAGATTCCTAAATACAAGAAGTAACAAATTGAGCATAATGAAATACATATGCATAATGAAATACATATGCATAATGAATCAACTCTTAGAATTGTAAGCAATAATATAACAACTAATTATTTCTCATTCTTGTTCCATCAAGTTGGCAATTTTCTTAATTGTTAATGACTAAAATTTTAAAATGAAGATGCAATGGACAAGTTTTTAAATCTATCAATTTCTACCAATATAACATGCTTCATGCATACATATAAATAAAATTGTCAAATATATATGTAAAATATCAAAGTGTCCACACATATTTACATATGGCAATCAATAATTGGCCCCTATCCATGAATAGTCAAAGCATAATTAGTATCAACATCTACATCCTTATCATCTATCAATGATGATTGAGAGGTTGAAGCACCACCAAAATATTGTGACCTAGATTTGATATGCTTCTATCACAAGCCTCATACTATTTACCTTCCTTAAGGTAAAAAATATGCATACATTTCACTCATTCAAGTCACAATATGCAAAATGGAAATGGAAATATATTGAACAATACATCTCCAAATTTCCCTGGGTCAGATTGGTTAAAATCTTGACAATATCACCTTCAACATGTTATCACCTATGGTGGTCATCATAACTTTTTAAAAAATATCAATAATTTACCTATAAAATGATCTTTATTTATACTATTACTCAAATAAAATCAAGCTATTCACTCCTATATTATTCTTCTTTCAATGCAAATGGTTCATTGCTCTCATCCCTCACCTCAAAAGTGGGGGCAAACATAAATGCATATGTGCTCAAATATTTCCAATCTTTGCACATTAGGTGATACATGTTAAACAAGACATATGTTCCTTAATAAATGATTCAAATTTAAAAATCATTAATAAAAATTATATTAAAAATATTTTGGAAATATAATGCCTTTATGCGCTCACTTTTTTTTCAAATTTCAAATCTCTTAAAATAATATCAATTTATATACAAAATATAAGGTGCATTGTACTAGTTTGTGTTCCTCCTTACTATGTTATAACTTTCAAAATAGCACTACTTAAATTTTCAATAAAAAATTTCAAGTTTCAAAATTAGTTACAAATTTAATTGACATATAGATATAGGGAGCATGATATTCATTCATGTTCATGTTACTACATTGCAAATTTCAAAGGTTAAAATTGAATATAGATCTATTTACAACAGTGTGATTTATAAAATGACAAGTGGGACACATTATATTCTTTGGCTGCACTTTTATGAACCTGATGTGCCATTCCACCCCTTCTTTAATTTTATTTCCCATTAGATTCTAGTGACTGATATAATACTACACCTACCCTAAACTAACAATTTATAGTCAAAGTGGGAAAGTGAATTTGGAAGATTTATGTGAAACACATCCTACTACCTAGTAAAATCAATATATTCACATTTAACTTTCTCATATGCGTTGGGAAAATCTTTGTATTCACTCAAAAATGAATGAATTTCCCTAGTCTGAATTCAAAATAATTGAGACATTAAATTGCAACATGTTCATACTTAGACATGAAATAAAAATGAGCATGGGTTTTTAAAACATTCACCTCAAATTTAGGCCACATGCATACATGAAATTATTTTACTTAAAGGCTTGTGACCATGACACTTTGGGTAAGAGGTTTAACAAGTATCAACGCTTCAAAAATTGGATTGGGTGCTAATTATTCCTCTTATTTGATCTCTTTTTCTTGTATGTGTTCAAAATGTTTTTCTATATCTTATCTCACTTGAAATTCATCAACATAATCCACCATGGTAATAAATTCATATATTTTTAATATTCTTCAAGAAGAAAAGTCTCTGGATCTCTAAAAAAGGGAATATAACCTACCTCAAAGATATAAAACAAGTCCATGTCAAAGTCTATGAAAACTTGCTAATGCAAACATTTCACATTATTAATAACTTCACATATTATCTCAAAGACATCATCATTAAATAAATTAGCCTCCAAATAATCCTATTGGACTAATTTTGTGCAAGATGTTACTTGTTTCTCTTTCTCTTATGATTCCTATGATTCATGAGTATCCTCAACATCATCATAAAAATTAGTATATACTTCGTAAAAAATATTATGTGAATCATATTCATTTGTATTTAGGACATGGGTTAGATGTATATGCTCAATAATTTTTTTTTTTTTGATCCAAATTATTGGTCATAGGAAAATTTATGTTTTGTTGAATTGGAGGGATGTCTATGATAACATTTCAAAAGAGAGCATAGTCTACTATGGGGGAAATATTTTATCTTTGGGAAGATAGTTGTTTGTCCACTATGACTAATTTATAATCCAAATATAACTAACTCATAGTGGATGTCCTTACTAACAAGGAGACCATGGGATCTTGAATATTTATGTATATTTCATAGACAATGACCACTTGGGATTTGTGGTTGATTGGATTTTTTTGAATTTAAGGTTGATATCCATTACTGATTCATTTGAAACTCTCTTGAATGTGACCAATTGATTGAATAACACAATTAGATCAATCAATTATCTAAATTTTATAATGAATTCATCCTCTAATTTGGGTCAACTATGAATCGAACTAGGTGTCAGGCTTAGGAGCTAGTGATGTTCAAGGTCATTTAAAGTGGAAATGAAACAACCTACTAGCTACATCCTCATGTTGAACATTCAATAAAATTAGATTATTTTAATAAAAAATGACATGATGTTTAATACTATTATTTTTTAATTTGGTGAGGAATTTGAAAGCATTTTTTAGAAAATCATGTTGAACACTAGGAATATCTATGAATTTTTATCAAGCCAAGGCATGTATTTTTTGTTTTTTTACAATTGATAATTTTGATGGCTTTACAACATTTGATCAAAACTAGAATAAACTTAAACAAGGTTGAAAAATGATCATGACTTATCCTTTTTTTAACCAAAGTATTTATGGATGCACAATTAGGTAAATTATAGAAATGATGGTAAACTTAAGAAGGGGTTTGTGAGGTTATCCTAGGATCTATTTTGTGTGAAATTTTGGCATGTTAACACCAAAAATTATTTGAGAGAACCATTAACCATGAAATTTGACTTCATTATTGCACCAATTTATACTAATGTGCTTGTTAATCAAATAGCATAAGAGATTGTAAGTGTGAAAAATGGGATGTGAAAATTATAACCACAAGAACTTGTTGCCTTCCTTCTAGTGCCCATTTTTGTTGAAGTGGGTTTTATGACTGACCCAAATAGATAATGTTATTTCACCCTTTCATTTTAGGATCACAAGTGATGAAGGGTATGAGTTTCATGTATGTGGTTTTGTAGATAACCAAGTGGTGGAATGACAACATGTAGCCTACAAACCAACAAATTAAGTTGATTCGAGTGATTTCAAAATACATCCAACACAAACTGAAAGAGTGGATATTCACAATGATTCTGCAATGAATCTAATCTCATTGAAAAATTTAAAATAGAGGGTAGAGTAGATTAAAAAGGAGAGGTTATATATATTTACACAACCATTTATTAGTTAAGCAATTATAGTCTAATATCTACTACCTAAAATAAATTGATATTTTTCAAACCTAATTATACCACCCATATTTGAACAAATATAGTGAAAGACCCAAAGGAAAATAATTATGAGTGAATTATTATGGCCCAACTTATTTAAAATGAACATTATAGAAAATAACATATGCACATCCATCTATAACAATTAAGAGATCATCACGAAAACACAAAATAAAATAAAATGACACAACCCAATCTAATTAAATCATAAAATAGAAAAGCAGATAATTTTTTTGATCTCTTACACAAAGAGATTAATTTTTTGATCACTCACACAAAGATATTGCATTGCATTGATTTGAGTGAGAAAGAAGAAGTTTTATAGACTTTCAGAACATTCATAGGCCAAAAACCCATCCTCCAATATTTCCTAAGTTGCTTACTAGCTTCGGTCTTAGTGGTTTCCAATATTTCTTAGTCTTTTAACAAACAAAAAAATTCTATAGGTTTGCATAGAGAATTACCTTCTGCTATAAGTAGAGAATTCCCTTTATGATTTTTTAATAGACTCAAAAAGGGGCCTTTATAGGTTTACCCAAGTGGACCAAAGTCACACTGTGTCCTTCACAATCCCAATTTACACCATCACTTCTCATTAATGATCACAAGGACTTCAAATTTACTCCACATGGGTGTACCATACCATCCTTGGATTTTAGAATTTGGTGACTAATAAATCAAAGCGACCATCCCTACTTATGAATTAATAGGTTTCATGCACCCTTTTATATGTCATTGTGAAATATCAAATGTGACATTTAAAATTTGGTCATTATGGGTTTAAATGTCTCCATGGGACTATATTAGTAACAATGTGGCACTTTTATATTTGTGGCCTTTGTTATTTATAATCACAACCTTAGATGTCTTTTATTTTGTTGACTATGATCTATTTTATTTTCCTTACTTATGTGTCCACATTGGATTTTGAAATCCAAATTTAATCATGTTGTGACACCTGACATCAATGATCAAAATTGATCTTGTCTTAGCCCAAACAAGGGCTTCAAACCCATAAGAGAAGTGTGACTCAAAATTTGGCCGTAAAACAAATTAAATATTATAAATTATTTAATAAGGAAGAAGTATAAGTTTTATTGAAAATAATAAAATAAGGGTTATAAAAAATACTTGACATAAAAATTAAAATATACACATTTAATTTTGTAAAACCTGCATTAATATTTGATAGATGTTACGACTACCACTACACATATTAACTTTTTAAAACATGTAATCATATTAAATGTAGCATAGTTTTCTAGAGAGCAGCTTGAGATTGATGGATATATTTACTCATCTCAATATTTACCTAGTGACAATGAATCTATATCCTCTGAAATGAGGTTTTTTCAATCGCCATATGCCCTTGGTAACCTAACCTCCATTCGGATTTCACATTAAATTTAAATAATGTGTAACTGACTTGAATTGGATTTAAACATATATAATTCATTTCACTTTATTTGAATATCTAAGTATATAGATAAAACATTGGTAGTAGTCTATGATTCAAATTTATTTTCAATTAAAATCCTATAAATTTTATTTTTAACAAGGACTTAAAGAATAATAGGTTGCCTTATTTGAACAAAAACCTAGATTTTTATTTTATTTAAAACACACACATATATAAGGGGAAGTTCATTCATGGATTTTTTTTTGTTTTAATTATTCATAGAGCTTGTTTTCTAGTTGACAAGTGTTTGAGAACCATTTTTTTAGAAATAAAAAGACAAAAAAAAGTCATGGAAGATGTCTAAGAAAAATTGAAATTAAAAAACTTTTTTTAGACCCTTTTAATCCTTTCAAAATTTGTGAGACATATTTGGAAAATTTTCAAGTGCTTTATAAAATCTATAGCACACAATTCGTAAACCACACACTCCAATTTTTTTTCTTATAGACAATGATAGCTTAAGATTTCTATGGCATTATTTTTATCTCATCTAAATGCTGCCATGTTTAGAGGGTTAGGATACCTTTTTTATTTGGATCTCAAAAGAGATATCTACATTTTAAAATTTTAATTTTTATTGTATATTTACATTTACAAGATAATTTAATTGTGTGATAACTTTGAGTTAATTTTATTTTAGGTTATCAAGAGGTAAAATGGAGGAAAACAACTTTGGCAATATCAAGCACAACCAACCTAAAAGTTTCCTAACCAGGTTTGTAAAAAGGTTTGCACTTATTAAGAAATATTTTACAATTTTGTTAAAACTTTAAAAAATATTTTTATTTCTCAATAAATGGTTACTATATTTGAGGTTGGTCCCTAAATAATATATATCTAGCTAAGAAAGGCATAATTATCTAGTGTTATCTATGAAAATAAATTGAGAACTACATTTTGGGGCCTTTATAATAAACTAGTATATTTTTATCTAATTTCATTGGAGCCCTTGTAGGATTTATAGTAATAAGAGTGGCAATACTTGATTTATGGTTGTACAAAATCTTACAATAACATTCCAAAGTTTTACACTAGAATTTAAGCAACGTGTTCTACAATTTTGTTTCCATTTACCTCAATGTTGTTCAGCTCATTTATTAACTATCTCAAAATGTATTTAATAAACCTTGGCACTTGTTTATTCTATAATTTTATATTTATTTTATTTTTTCATTGAATAAGTATAAATTGTGAGAAGATTGCTTTCATTGGTCATTCTAATAAAGATAAAATACAACTATCACTTGTTAATAAATTTGGTATCCTTCAAGATTCTAATCAATAATATCATTACCAAAATGAGGACTTTTAAGTTCATCCACATGACGAAGACTATGAATCAAATGTAGAAGACATTATGAAGATGAACATACATCAAACAAATGGAAAATAACATTCAAGTCTAAATAAAAAACAATAATTCCATGGGCTTATGTTATAAAAGAATGCAATAGCGTTGAAAAAATAAAATGTTCTTGGTGTGTAAAATATAAGATAGAAATTCCATTCATTAAATATGGGAGTACTACATTTCAAATAAATGGTCTAAAAACCCATGTAGAATTAGAGATTTCTAAATTTATTTTATAACTTTTGGAAGGAGAAAGAAAACAAATTTAGTATTCTGATTAAAAAACATGTTGAACTAATGTTAGATGATAAGTAAGAAAGAATAATATCATTGATTTAAAATATGTATTTTCTTACCACACATGATTTACCTTTATAACTCTATAATCCAATTTATGACTTGGACAGGTATAAAGCCACTCCACACATTCTTATAATATATGAGTACTCTACATATACATATACCACACCTGAAAAATATTCTATACAATCTACAAAGAAGGTATATTGGAAAAAGTTGAAAAATTAGATTTTTCATAATTCATTTTACTCAATTTTAGTTGATGAAAGTATTGATTAGACTATGGAACAACATTTGATAGTTTATATTACATATTTGATAATGAAGGAAGAGGTCAATGAATAATTTTTTTTATATAACTCCAATAAATAAAAGATGGAACAACTCAATCTATGTATGATGTCATGATAATTCTTTAGTAGAGATAATTTATTCTTGATGAAGTTAGTTGGATTTTGATCTGATGGGGCTTCTATCATGAAGAGTATCTGTGAAGGTTTATCTTCTAATCTTAGTCGATATGGTCCTTAGTTATTAAATATTCATTGCATAACTCATTAAAAATCATTAGGAGCAAATGATGCTTCATCTTCTTTTTGAATAACTACAATTTATCAATAAATTTTCAAAAAACATTTATTCATGGCTTGGGAAATATTTTAAAAGACATAAAGCATTAAGAGAGGTAATGGAGTCAATTAAAATCAATCAATTAGAGGTGTTTCAAATTCATAAAGCAGGTAGCTCTCTAGAGTAAAGGTCACGGAAGGCCTTATCAAACTCATGACTACTTTTTTGAAAGAATGGGAGTTAGAGGAGAAAAAAGTATGATCTAAAAAGAATTTTTCAAGTACAATTTTCCATTCATTTACTTTCATATGTGCTTATTGAGTTAAATAAGTTGAATAGAAAATTTAAAGATGTTCATGTTGACATTAATTCCATTGACACTACTTTAGATATTATTATTGAATGATTCATATGATATTTCAAAAAGACATATTTAGGGCATACATAACACATATATCATGTTTTTTAAATAGAACACAAGGAAGAACTTTTGAGTTTGTATATGGAACAGGTATGATACCTGTACATGCACTGAGATTTGATAGCCTACCTAACTCACATATATTAGGGACATTATATGATTATATTGTTTTGGGAAAAAGTTTTATAGTGAAGGTTATTGATTCTCTAGATACAAGGATCACATATTTACCTATATTTAATGTTTCTAAGTTGTTTAGTCCTTGTAATTATTATGAGGAGGTGGATGATAGAGACTACCAAACAAAAATATGGTTAACATGTTCATGTGATAAATTTAGTGTTGAGAACTCACCTATTGTGGATACTATCAAATGTTTAGGTGGGATGGATGAATTTGTTTGTAATATTTATATATAATACCCAAAAAAACATATGTTTGGAGCATGAAATCTATAAGGGGGTGAACTTGAATGGTTTGAAGTGTTTCCATGTTTGATGCAACTATGACAAGCTATTATTATTATTCCAATGAGCAAAATAGTATGTGAAATATACTTATCAAAGTTCTAGACTTTCTTTGAACACATTGAATATATTAATGTTTATCTCCCTTTGTGCACCTCATGATCTAAATAAGGTAGATTAGAATGTTATTTATGATACATGGAATCATATAAAATCTATAAAGGATCATCCTTTAGACCAATATATCCATATGTTCATCACACACATGATGGTCTTCTTAAATAGAAATATGATCACATGATACAATACTAAAGACTAACTTAGCACCAGATCTATGTTGGATACAAATTATTTTAGATCTAAAGTATAACATCCCCTAGAGTACTTAATTTTTTGAGTGTTCATTTAGAAATAGCTCTAGATTATATTATCCCCCAAAGTACTTCAGCTCTAGAGTGATCATTTAGAACCTAATCCAGATTCTTTTAGCTCTAAAATACTTACATAGGTATCTTTGGAGAATGTCATGGGCCTCATGTTGGAAAATATTTACAACACTATATATGTATTGTAACTCCAAAAGTGTGTTGTATATATAAAATATCTCCAAAATTATACAAGGTCTTTATATTACTCCAAAGTAAAGTTAATATCTTTAAATATAATCAATCCAATGATAGTGTTGAAAGATACCTAATTCCAAATGGTTGTAAAAAAAGATAGTAAATCCTTGGATATAACATTCTCCCAATCTTTCCCCCTAAAAGAGTGGAGATGAGTGTTATTTTTTTAATGATGTAAAAACAAATAAAGATCAATATATATGTACACTAGATTTATTGGGATAATGACTAAGATTAGAGAGTTAGTTAAGGATATCATGATATAAATATCACCTTTCAATTCTCTATAAATAATTTGATGTAGAAAAAAATTCAAAATAATAAAAGATATTGAGTTTTCATCTTTTGTAAATAGTTTGATGATCAATGAGAATTTGAATTTAGAGCATTTGAATACTTTCACACTTTATTATTGACTATTATACCATTCTAAGGGAGGAACAAGGATCCACTCAACTTAAGGAAGAATAACAACTTTGTTGGTCTCTCTAGATTATATTTAATCTTATTTTGTTTTCATATTAAATATTTATTTTATTAATTTAATATTGTTTCATTGTATAACATGAAATTTTTAAGGGTGAAAATATCTATAATGACCATTACTTTACTAGATTTCATTTTTAGAATTTTTGTTTTATGCTTTACATTTAGTTGTTTATTTTTGTTATTTTAAGTAAAATTGATTTATGATTAACTTTGATTTCAAAGCTCAGTGCTCTTATTTCTCTCTTTAGAACTAGCTCTGGAATTTTTGTTACTTTTCTCATGCACTTTTAGTTGGTTATTTGAGTGCTCTTGCTTATCTTACTTTGAAAGGTTGATGTATTTTGGAAGAGCTTCCAAGTAATTTTAAATAACTTATTTCATTAGAATATTTAACCTCGAAGTCTTGTCATGGATTCTTAGTCTTCTTTATAATTTTGAGAAATATTTAAACTTAGAGTCTTATTGAGGTCTTATTGGTCTTGCAATTTTGAAAACTTTCTTCATTAGACTATCTAAACCTGAAGTTTTGCTTTAGGTTATTCCAACTTCTAGAAAGACTATTAAATTGAAGTTTCTTATAATTTAAAAAATGATATATTATTTAACATATTTTTTAATGACTAAAATTTAAAAATAATATTTTATTTAACATACTTTTAGTGATGTGTGTACTTAATTTATCTTTTGAATCGAAGTAAAACTATGTCTTACAAATTTTCAACATTGAAGGATTAGATGAATAAATACCCTTCAACATGAAATTAAAACTGTTGATGTCTTAAAATAGCGCTAGATCTTAATCAACAACAATGGGAAGTTTTAAGCTGTGGGACAATGTGGCTTGAAAACAACCTCCAGATTTTAAAGAAGCTGGTCTCTTCTTTTGTATTGGGTGTTGGGGAAAAGGGATAGGAGACTAAACAGAAATGCAAAATGCAAGAATTGAAACCTAACTATGGCAATGCACCTGAGAGTAATCCTAATCCTAACCTGAGCACAGTGAAACTATTATGTGATTCTATTACATTTAAGAGCAGACAAGTGCATGATCAATGTAAAAGATTGGAATAACAGAAATAGAGGCTCACAACAGGGGAGTCTTTTGCTGAGATATAGGAATTGTCAACAAAGGCATAGTGTTCAATCTTCTTAATAGAATATTCTAATCACATTAGAGGCACAGAAGTCACACACAGTTATGTAGAACTTCAAACTCCAGAAAATGGGACAGAAGTAAATAACATTTCCAATCACAACACTAGAAAATCTACAGCATAGACTACTTTGCAAATGACACAGATGACATCAACAAGGGCATAGTGTTCAATTTTCTTATTGAATCTTCCAGTCATACAAAAGATGCAAAAACACACACAGTCATATAAACCTTTCAACTCAGGAAAATGTAACAAAAGCAAATGATATTATTGGTCAAAAACTCTAAAAGTCTAAAACTATGAGAATTCCCCCCTCCTTTGTACTGATGAAATCCTCTTGACTAGCCATGAATTGAACACACTCCTCTGCAAAGTTTTCAGCTACTTCATCATCCTCTTTGGTCCAACTTAGAGACTCGTCATCATGATGAAAGATCTGGGGAGTGGTATAAGAAGTTTCTTCTGAAGCGGGCTCATAGGAATTGTCATGGAAGTGAGGAGCCTTTTGAGGAATGGTGGGGGAGAGTTGAGGAAGAAGTGAGGGTCCAGGGTCATCCTGACTTGCTGCTAACATGGGCTCTACATTATTGGGGAATTGACCTTGACAATTTTGACCTTGCCCATGAATAGGGGTGGCATATGCCTGATCTGGAATTTGTGGTGGTGGATATGAAGTTTGGTAGATTTGATAAGGCTGGTTGTCATGAACACCTAGCCTCTCTTCAATAAATGCAATCAATCCACACACATCTAAAAGTTCGTATGTAAGCTCTTGCCAATATGCCCTTTCAATGGGATCCCACTCACTTTTGATCAGGTCTATTGCCTCCCTCACTTGATAGATGACCTGACAAGGAATTTCTTGACCACATCCCCTTCTGTTATCAAGCTCTAACACATATTTTTTAAATCCCATAAATGTTTTTTTGAAAGTGAAACTAAGGTTAGGTTCAACATGGGATGAGACATATTAGGGGGACTGGGCATAAGACTGATGTGGCTCATAACAATATGCATCCTCATTACTCGACATGATTCTAGGAGAAGCTTGTTCTCAATAAAACATATTTGAAGGAGAATAAGACTCATAACTATGAGTTACAGAGTTATACATACCAAAGGGATTTCTTGATGATACTGCTTGATTGGCTGGTGATGCAGAGTCATTGTTGGTGACGATAAAAACCTCCAAAGGTAGATTGGCTGAAGAATACACCAAAATTCTTCAACTGCTTGAAAGATTGGTCCCACCGGGCATGCCAAAAACTGTTGATGTCTTAAAATGGCGCTAGATCTTAATCAACAACAATGGGAAGCCAAGAACAAGCTTCTCCTAAAATCATGTCGAGTAATGAGGATGCATATTGTTATGAGCCACATCAGTCTTATGCCCAGTCCCCCCAATATGTCTCATCCCATGTTGAACCTAACCTTATTTTCACTTTCCAAAAAACATTGCTGGGATTTAAAAAATATGTGTTAGAGCTTGATAACAGAAAGGGATGTGGTCAAGAAATTCCTTGTCAGGTCATCTATCAAGTGAGGGAGGCAATAGACCTGATCAAAAGTGAGTGGGATCCCATTGAAAGGGCATATTGGCAAGATCTTACATACGAAATGTTAGATGTGTGTGGATTTATTGCATTTATAGAAGAGAGGCTAGGCGTTCATGAGAACCAGCCTTATCAAATCTACCAAACTTCATATCCACCACCACAAATTCCAGATCAGGAATATGCCACCCCTATTCATGGGCAAGGTCAAAATTGTCAAGGTCAATTCCCCAATAATGTAGAGCCCATGTTAGCAGCAAGTCAGGATGACCTCGAACCCTCACTTCTTCCTCAACTCTCCCCCACCATTCCTCAAAAGGCTCCTCACTTCCATGAAAATTCCTATGAGCCTACTTCAGAAGAAACTTCTTATACCACTCCCCAGATCTTTCAGCATGATGACGAGTCTCTTAGTTGGACCGAAGAGGATGATGAAGCAACTGAAGACTTTGCAAAGGAGTGCATTCAATTCATGGCTAGTCAAGAGGATTTCATCAGTACAAAGGAGGGGGGAATTCTCATAGTTTTAGACTTTCAGAGTTTTTGACCAATAATATCATTTGCTTTTGTTACATTTTCCTAAGTTGAAAGGTTTATATGACTGTGTGTGTTTCTACATCTTTTGTACGACTGGAAGATTCAATAAGAAAATTGAACACTATGCCCTTGTTGATGTCATCTGTGTCATTTGCAAAGTAGTCTATGTTGTAGATTTTCTAGTGTTGTGATTGGAAATGTTATTTGCTTCTGTCCCATTTTATGGAGTCTGAAGTTCTACATAACTGTGCATGAATTCTGTGCCTCTAATGTGATTGGAAGATTCTATTAAGAAGATTGAACACTATGCCTTTGTTGACAATTCCTGTATCTCAGAAAAAGACTCCCCTGTTATGAGCCTCTATTTCTGTTATTCCAATCTTTTACATTGATCATGCACTTGTCTGCTCTTAAATGTAATAGAATCACATAATAGTTTCACTGTGCTCAGGTTAGGATTAGGATTACTCTCAGGTGCATCGCCATAGTTAGGTTTCAATTCCTACATTTTGCATTTCTATTTAGTCCCCTATCCCTTTTCCCCAACACCTAATACAAAAGAAGAGACCAGCTTCTTTAAAATCTGGAGGTTGTTTCCAAGCCGCATTTTCCCACAGCTTGAAACTTTCCATTGTTGTTGATTAAGATCTAGCGCCATTTTAAGACATCAACAAAAACCAAGCCTTAAAATTCAATCACTACTCAGCATCATTTCATTGGTCATAAGGCACAAAATCCAAATGATTTCCTCTCAATTTGTGAATTTGAAATCCACAGATCTTTGGCTTCTCTCAAAATTTTTTAGTTTGTCTTCTACACCTTTGGCTTTGGTTGTTGAGTGGGTCACTCTTAGTGATATGTGGGAGCCTCTCATTCATTTAACAAGGTTCATAGACTCTAAGGGATTGACTTTAGCCTTGATGAGGATATTGGATACATGTTTTATAAAATTGTATTTATTTCTTCCACGTGTTTGCCTTTTTCTTTAAAAAAAAATCAAATCTCCCTAATCAATAATATATAAATCAACATGCAACAAATTTATTTATAGTATAAAATAGCGAGAGTGACCCAAAATATATGTGTGTGTGGATGTGGAGGGGGTGCAAGGGGCAGCCTTTTCATTTTTAATATAACACTGTGACCAAAAACATATATGCATCTAATCTTAAAACAATTGTGACCACATAAATTATAAAGTGATTAAATCCATATAGAAGTGATCAAATGAAAAGTGGACACGTGGCATATTTTAATTAGATACAAGGTCACATATTCATGGGGTCATGAGCTAGGCTTGGTTCAAATTTTCCTCTATCAGACTAGGGGACCCACAAGCTCCACAAGCTCACTAGGTCACTTTTGAATAAAGTGGGGTCTATGGGATTGTGTGGACATGTTATAATATACATTTCAATGTTGGTCTCCATAATAATTGGAACTTAAAATTAGGAAAATAAAATGGTCCCACACATTTTATACTCTAAAGTGGGGTTTATGGGATTGTGTGGATATGTTATAATATACATTCCAATGTAAGTCTCCATAATGGTTGGGACTTAGAATTAGGAAAATAAAATGTGCCCACACATTTTATAATTTAGATTTTATGTGAATGGGGTTGTGTGAACATTGTGAATCTTTAAGATTTAGATAAACTTGGCCACGATGAATGAAATTTTACAATTTGAATTTATATACCCTATTTCATAGATTATTATATGTTTTATAGCATACTTTTATATTATTTAACTATATTATCAGATATACTATTTTGACATTATTGTATGACTATAGATTGACTAGATTAGTGATGATTATATTTTGATTAGATCATGATTTGTTAGTTTTGGTTGATACTTGACTAATTACTGTAGCTATGAATTATGTTACAAATGAGGTAATTTAGTTATTATGATTTATTATTGATTTTGATTCATTCCTAATGCTTTATACTATTTAATACAATTATATTATTACCATGTCATTCAGGTGTTATTGATGTCTGTCTATGGCTGTAGGTATAATTACATGAGCTAGGATGGTAGTGGATTTTGGCAGTCAAGGAAAGAAAGGATAGGGTCAATGAGTAGTCGGGTGATACCAACATAGGCAAAAGGGATAATATGTATAACCATCTAGTCATCTATGTATTAACAGTTTATCATTTTGTTCTTTTATTTTAGTTTGTGTTGTCCCACTCATTTATTAATTTCATTATCTTATTATTATTCACTTTGAATTTGGTCATTCTTATTATTGACCATTATATTAGTTGTTGTGTTGATTTCACTTGCCTTGTTTCATTTCAATTATCCTCTGTTTGGACCACTTTTATGTTCAATTACTTGTGGGGTTTGTTATCTTGTTAACTCTTAGCCCCTTAGTGATGTTGGTTAGGCCTTATTGTTTATTATTTTGACTAACCTTAGGTGTAGGGACCCTAATATTGTTTTAATAAGTTTGACTTGCTTAATGATGGCCTTGGGATCGTGGGTATTTGACAAGCTAACAAAATATCATAATGACTAAAAATCTTGGTTGATGGAGTAAATCAATGCATGCCATAATTTTGGTAGATTTGGCTCTCCTACCGTAGCATTTTCATTCAAATGGCTTGGAGAATGGAGGTCTACAGATAAGACACTTTAGGGGAATAAAATAAATGGTGGTCGTGGTGAGTAATGTGGCTCAAAAACCCTACCAAGAGAGAGAGGAGGTAGAATGGAGAATCTTGAACCATGGGTAATAAAGAAGGGAGGATCATGTAGTTATTTTGGGAAAGAAACAAGAAAACCATAACTCCATTCTACTTCCATAGGGCAAGGTTATTCAAAATTAAATGATGTATTATTTTAAAAAATGGAAAATAATGAATATTTGTTTATCTATATTGTGAAAGAAAATAAATTATTTTCAATCTCATGAGGAAGTCGTAGGACTTCTTGATGAACCTGTAAAGCCCAAAATAAAATTATATCAATGTGGGTTATTTTTGTTTTGTATACAGGTTATTTAATTTAATGGGTATGACAAATTTGTATGATAAGGCCATTTTGTATTTTTGGGTTTAAAACCTATGTTTGAAATCTTTCCTTTCAAACTCAAAGCATTGTAAACCTTTTGATTTAGACTATAAATGTTTTTGTTTCTTCAGAAGTGCCTGGCCATTTTGATATTAAACCTAGGTATGACATTTTGAAGATCTTGACCTTCCTTGCTCTACTTTATATATTATTTTTTTGGGGTTTTATTTTATTTTATTGTGATATTTTACCTACTGGAGGTGTATGGGTCAATTTACAATGAGGGTTTTACCCTAGCAGAACTATGAGTATATTTTTTTGCACTTGGGCCAAGTCGTTTTAGTTCTTTGATATTATTATTTTACCTACAATTTATTGAGAAAATTGACCTAACTATAATAGGGTCAGTTATAAAATTTTATTGCTTTTTGAATACTTGTTGGAAGTGTTTAAATGGTTGTACCTGATTATATGGCATAATGGTAAGAAATTTAATTTCTTTGTGACTTTACTAGACTTTTTTTCTGAGATGAAATTTTTCTTAGATTCTATCACTAAAATGGCTCAATCCCTATTATGGCCAAAGTGAATACATAATAATAATGTTATTATATGTTTAAATGGCTATTTAATTTTATATGTTGAAAGTATGATTCACTAGGGTTTATAAGTTGGGAATTGTTTTCACTATTAAAAGGAATAAGTCATGCTTAGCAAACTATTATTTTTAACCTTGTTTATATCCTTTGGTTGGTTGTTCATAAATTAAAATTTGTGATGAGAAGTTACTAATTAATATTAGAAATTGAAACTATGGTGTCAATATGACATAAGATCATAGTAAATAAGGTTGTCCTCAGATTATATTTTTATTCAAAAGTTATGGTTTCAGCAAGGAGTTAATTTATGTTGTTGATACAATAGACTATAAGATTGAAATATTCTAAGCATTAGATTAAATGTATACTTGAGGAGCATGAAAATGAAATAATTATGTATATAATATTTGCATTTAGTTGGGTTAAGAAGCTAGTTTTGCATTTAAAAACCATACTTGGCTTAAAAGCAGAAATAGGCATATTAGTGTTGTAAACTTGAATATGTTAATGAACACGAAAATGCAAGGTATTATTAATACAATTGGGTTCAATGTTATTATAATATTTAATTGTGGAAGTAAGTGAATAATGCAAAGGAATCACAATTGCATGAATGAAATTTAATTTACATACTTTATTTCGCAATGAACCCTACAAATATAACTAATTATTATAAACAACAACCAATTGACAAGTAGATAACACTATAGAGATTAGATCTCTAGGTATCCATCTACATGATGGTCTAGTGTTACCATGAGAATGACTTAAGTATTGTAGGTCAATGGTATTATTCTCACTTGTATGATGACATTGATCCTTGACAAGGACCATGGTAACTTGTTTGGATTGTAAGCAATAAATCATTTTGTGTAATATGCTTAGTGATAAGAGAAAGCACTTAATACAATTATTCATAAAGCTTGTATATTATGGTGAAATGATCTAAAAGGGGATAGTACTATAATGAGTTTTTTACTCACACAAAGTTAATTAAGTTTAGGTATTTCAATAGGCTATTGCAATTCCATGGATTTAGTGTGTGTATTTCCAATTGCTCACATTGTATAGTGAACATCATTTATAAGTTAGATAGTACAATGACACTTCTATTATATGAATTAGGGGTGTTAAACAAGTGTTTTAACCTCTAATTTTAGGAATAATAATAAAATTCTTATTTTTTATTACTCATCTCTAACATTCAAATGTCATTAATAACCTAAATACTTATCTCAAGCATTCCAAATATGATAAAGAAAGATTACCCACCACAACCTATACTCGGGCTTCCATGGATGTAAGATACTTAGGTAGGGTAAGGACACCTAGGGGACCCTATTGGGAAGGCAAGTGCCCCATACAGGCTGGGAACTATCCATATGAACCCACATAGAGATATGCCCCAATTTGGATGTAAATTAATACAACAAAATTCTTCCCCATAGAAATTGATAGAGGTAATTTAATTAGTTAAGGTTTTCATATACATGATTTTGGTTATTGGTAGTGTGCTCAATATAATGAAGTAAAGAGTGGCTATGCATAACATAACATGATATAGTGGGTCCTTCTCATAACCCTATTTGTAACTTGAAAGTAGCAACACTCAAGATTTTTTTGGGGGTTGTTTCGCCTAGTACCAGAGCCTGAGATAAAGTTATCAAATTATAAACACATCTCTAAATAAGAACTTGGAAGAGTTTATCCCTGCTCAATGCTAGATAAAAGAGTATTTTATATCTTTTTAGGGAAATGGTTAAAACTAGAGTTGACAACAATCAAGTTGATAATGACCAAGGTATTGATAGGCTGACATATAAAGGTAGAGGTTGAGGTAGGGGTAGAAACATAAGTAGGAGTCATGCTACCCAAAACTTGAATCAAAATGGAAATAAACCTCTCCTCCACAATGATAATGACAATAGTGTATAGCCTACTGATTATGCAGTTGGAGACAACCCAACTGATAATCAATAAAAATTCCATGAAATATTGATAGGTCTAAATGCCATTTGAGGTAAGATCAAAATTCAAGATCATAGATTGAATAATCTTGAGGGTGCTTCTAGGGAATAAATTTATTGATTAAAATTTGGAAAAGTAGATGTGCAAGCTCTCCAAGAAGTACCAATAATAATAGTAGATTCGATCATAAAGGATCTCAAAAAGCTCCCCCACCTACCTTTTCAGGTGAAGAATCAAGAGATGCAATTGATGCATGGCTTGTAAACTTGTATAAATATTTTAACATGCATGGCATGCCATCGACTGTGAAGATAATAGTTTTTTTCTATCAGTTAAATGGTCCTAATACCCTTTGGTAGAATCATGCATTGGAAGGGTCTCAACCTATGACCCTTTCCTAGCCCACTTTTGAGAGTTAGTTCTAGAAAAAGTACTCAAGTACAAATTTCAAGGAGTAAAATATAGTAGATTTCTAGCTGTTAAAACAATAAAATATGATTGTTTCAAACTATGAAAATAAGTTATTGAATTTAATACATCATTTAAACAATATTCATGATGAAGAAATAAACATAACCAAGTTTAAGTTGGGGCTAAAATAAATATTGATGCATGACATCAATATGATTGACCCTAAGAAGCTGATAGATGTTATAGAATCTATCCATAGGGTAGAAAAAAATAAAAGTCTTGACAAAAGGTCAGATAAGACTTCAAACTAAATAGGTAGTAATCAAAAACCAAAAGTCTGCCTCTAACACCTAAAAATTTCAAAAAAATAGACCAGAATCACAAGTTATAGGGGAACAATATGAGTTTCAACTGATTAAAAGATTAAAACAAAAATTATAAGTCTTAAGGCACCTCAAAAATTGGGTCTCTTAAGAAGGGACAACATCAAAATAATCAAATTGGATCAACCATAATGATAAATATTGTTCCAATAGCTTTGTAAAGGATAATTTTGTGATAACCACTACCATAAGGTCTGTTCGACATTGAAAATGAGGTAGCCAATAGACCATAAAGTGTATGCAACAATAGAAAATGGGAATGTTGATTTTGAAGCCACATCAATAGAGATAAGAGGTAATATTTTTGGTAATTATGTGACTATTTTAATTGATTCTGGTATGATAGACAAACTTATTGCACATACTATAGTAATTATATGTAAGTAAAAATCTATTCAATTAAGAGAAGGTTGGGAAGTTAAGTTCGGTACTGATAAGAGGGTACCTATCCAAGAATTCTTGGAGCAAATTGAACTTGATTTTGATATTTTTAGAACTAGGGTGAACTTATTTTTAACATTTTTGGGGTCTTATGATATCATATTGGGCATGAATTAACTACAAAATACCATGTAACACTTGACTACTCTAGAAAAAGGATGCAATGTGCTAATGAAAATGAAAAACTTGTAGAGATACAAGACCTTCAAGGGACAAAAACTCATAAAATACTTTCAGCTCTATAGTGAAATAGGGTTGTGAGGAAAGGGTGTAAACTCTATGTAATCCAACTATATGAATTTTCCAAAGAAAAAGAATAGTCTTGTTTTAATTTTTTTATTATACGAGAATTTATAGACATTTTTTTGAAAAAATTCTTGGTTTTATACCTAAATGTGAGTTTGAATTCTCTATTGAGGTTATGTCAAGGTTTGCCCTTGCATAGAAATACTTTTAGAAAATGAATGTGGCAAATTTGAAAGAATTAAAATTTCAGCCATAGGAACTTTTAGATAGTGGAAGCATATGATATTATTGCATGACTATAGATTGCTCAGACTAATGATGATTATATATTGATTAGATCATGATTTGTTAGTTCTGGTTGATATTTGAATAATTATTATAGCTATGGATTATGTTTCAAATGAGGTAATAGGGACTATTTCATATAATTTGGACTTATTTTTAGTCCAACTAAAAAATAAATATCAATAATACACCTAAATTATTAAATTTTTTATAATTTTTAATTCTCTAATCTAATAAATGGTCAATAGATCTAAATTATTACCATACTCTTCCATGCAACTTGACAAAACTCAAAAACTATTCATTTTTAAAGATTATCTCTCATCTAATTTAGTGACATAAGTTCATATTATCTGAAATAGTCCTTTAATTCAATTATTGTGATTCATTATTGATTCTAATTCATTCTTAATATTTTATACTATTTAGTTAAATTATATTATTACCATGTCATTTAAGTACTGTTGATGCCCATCTATGACTGCATATATAGGTAAATGAGCTAGGTTAGGGGTGGATTCTATTAATCGAGGTAATAAAGGATAGGGGTAGTAAAAAATTGGGTGATACCGACATAGGTAAAAGGGATAATATGCATAACCATATCGTCATCTATGTAGTAGTAGTTTTTGATTTTGTTCTTTCATTTTAGTTTCTATTATCCCACTCATTTCTTAATATCATCTTTTATTATCTTATTATTATTCACTTTGACTTCGATCATCCTTATTTCTAATTGTTATATTGGTTGTCATCTTGATTTTTATTGCTTTATTTTATTTTGATTATCATGTGTTTGGACCACTTTTATGCTGAATTACTTGTGGGGTTTGTTATCTTGTTAACTCTTAGCCCCTTAGTGATGTTGGTTTGTCTCTATTGTTTATTATTTTGACTGACCTTAGGTGTAGGGACCTTAATATTATTTTACTAAGTTTGATTTGCTTAATGATGGCCTTGGGATTGTGGGCCTTTGACAAGCTAACAAAAGATCATAATGATTAAAAATCTTGGTCGATGGAGTAAATCAATGCATGTCATCATTTTTTCAGATTTGGATCTCCTACCATAGCATTTTCACTCAAATGGTTTGGAGAAGGGAGGTGTAGAGAGAAGACACTTGGGGGGGGGATAAAATAAATGGCATCCATGGTGACTAATGTGGCTTGAAAACACTTTTATGAGAGAGGAGGGAGAATGGAGCAGCTTGAGCCATGGGTAATAAATAATGGAGGATCATATAGTCTTTTTGGGAAACAACAAGAAAATCATAACTCCATTCTACTTTTATAGGGCCAGGTTACTCACAGGTAAGTGATGCATTATTTATCTCTAAAGGGATAATATGCATAAGCCATCTAATCATGTGTAGTAGTAGTTTGTCATTTTATTCTTTCATTTTAGTTTGTGTTTTCCTGATCACTTATTAATATCACATTTTATTATTATTATTATTATTATTATTATTCATTTTTACTTTGATCATATTTGTGCCTGATCGTTATATTGGTTGGTGTCTTAATTTCGCTTGCCTTGTTTTATTTTGATTGTCATGTGTTTAGACCACTTTTATGTTTAGTTACTTGTGGGGTTCGTTATCTTGTTGTTAACTCTTATCCCCTTAAAGACATTGGTTTAACCCTTTTGTTTATTATTTTGACTTACCTTAGGTGGAGGGACCCTCACATTGTTTTACTAAGTTTGATTTGTTTAATTATGGCTTTGGGTTCATGGGCCTTTGACAAGCTAACAAAACATCATAATGACCAAAAAATTTGGTCAATGGAGTAAAACAATGCATGCCATAATTTTGGTGGATTTGGCTATCTTACCATAACATTTTCACTTGAATGGTTTGGATAAGGGAGATGTAGAGAGAAGACACTTGGGGGGGAAGAAAACAAATGTGGTCATGGTGAGTAATGTTAGAATATTTTTAATTCTAAAGGGGCTTAATTGACCCTTAATTTTGGTATAATTAAATAAATAATAATATATTATTTATTACCACAAGGTGGAAACCTCATGATAATAAATAATAGAGTTATAATTATTTAATTATTACCAAATTTTAATTAAATTATTTTATCAGGATGAATGGACCCATTATTTTTAAAACGGTCACCTCCCTTGATTATTTTATTATAAATAGGGTTTTAACTCTATTATGAAACTAATCTAGTGAATATGAAATATTAATCATATTTGATCTTGATGAGTTTTGTGAAATGTTTTCTGAGAAGTGAGAGGTTTAAGAACTTGTATTATGTACTTAGGAGTTTCTCAATTATTGACTAATTCATCATTGTAGGTTTTTTTTTAATCTTTGAGAGGTTTTTCCATGTTAAATATTTGTGCAATGATTCATTAATCTACATGCTTCACTCTCATATGTTTTGTTAATTGATACATTTCTAGATCTTCTGTGTGTGTATTACATATATGTTCTACATAAATTTTATCATGGTATCAAAGCCCATGTGGGGTATAATTGATTATGTTTATTATTAATTTCCATATATATTCAAATAATTTTTGCATTATTTTCAAGTCTGGTTTGGCTTGATACGACAAGGAGGGAGAGATAATTTTTGTATTTGACATTATGCTACATGTTCTCTACCTTTCATCAACCAAAATTCAATTTATAATCTTCAACAAACATTCCAAATATTTGTTCAAGAAACTAGTGATTATTTTTTCAAGATTTTTACTGCTATAAGATTCATTGTTTGGTAAAGTGACCTTGTGTAGGAAGGAAATCTCAAAATAGATTTTTAGTCATTTTCTATCATGTTTGTTCCTGAAAGAAGACAAATATTGGTTCTTTTAACATTTTGGAAGTATTTTTAAAGATTGAGATGCTTTCTAAATATTTTGGTATTTTTTTCAATCTCCCTAGGGTGCCATAATTGCCCTGGTTGAGTGAAAAAATTTCATTCTACATCAAAAATTTGATTTTGAGGTTGTATGCTACCTTGTCGAGAAATTTAAGGGTGATTGCCAAAGTTTCAAGCCAATCTAAGGTTTGTAAAGGGAGTTCTAAGTTGTTGAAATTCTACAAAAGTGTCATTGTTCTCTGTACTACGTGCTACAAGTAAGTCTAATTTCTATAGTTTAGTAAAAGCATTTAAAAAATAATTCATTTCTTAAATCTTTTTTTGACCCTTGGGTCCCACCTTGGGAGATAAAAATTTACCAAAAGTTAACAAGTTTTTTTTCACTATTTAAAAATTTATGCACGCTATTTATTTTTAAATAAAAATAAGATAAAAGAAGGTTCATAAATAAATTTGTTCATATGTATTGTGAACAAGTCTATTAGATGAGTTGGCAATTATACTTTTGTTAACAAATTTCAAAGAGTAGGTCAAGAGTTCAAAACAAGCAAACTTTTTTTGTTTGGTGAAATTTAGTTGAATTGAATTATATTGTTTGATTTTCAAGCCAACTTTTCATGTGTTTAAAACCCTAGTTGACCTGTCAAACTTATTTTGAATTTTAACCTAGTGAATATTTTAAAAAACATAGTCATGTAACCAGTTGATTCCTAATATTTGACATTTTTCAGACATATATGTGTTGTCCATTTTATGTTTAAGAACTTATTATCTTTTTTACAAGTTTTTTAATAATAGTGTTTGGGTGGTTATTTTGAGTGTGACTCTTTCGACACTTAATTAGAGTAACTCTATTTCAATTTTTTTATATTATTTGACATCTAAATTATGAAATTAATCATAGTTATATATGTAATTCAATTTATTTTAGAAAATAGTTTGAAAAAATCTTTAAACAAGGTTAACTTATTAAATTGTTCTTACATTAGTGTATTTTTATGACACTTGTGACACCCTATTTTATCATAATTTCTTATAATTTTTTTATTTTATCAACATTAAATTGAATAATTATTATGTGTTTACACTTGAAATATATTTTTATTTTCAAATAAAATTAAAAATCACAATAAAAAAATTTGTTTACTATCTAATTTAAAAGAAGCTATGGCTTCACCTCATTTTTCCTTAGATAAAACCTAAATACTTAACAAAAATAATTATAATATGTAAAATTCATGGTAAAGATGAATTTATGACTTGAAATCTATGAAATATTGTCATTGGAATTAAAAAATCCTTCTAGATGATATGTGACTCCTAAGCTTACCAATACGTTTCAATATAAATCACAAGAAACCCTATCATTATCTTATGAAGTGTTAAAGATGAATTCCTTCTCTATATTAGTAATTAGGAGTCTCCTAGAAATGCGTAGAAAATCTTTTAGTCCATGCACAAGGGCACTCATCTCTCAAAAATTATTAAATTAATTTATAACTTGTTGACTACACCTATGAAAGGTGATGAAAAGGTCATTAATTTTCTAGCTTAAATTAAGAACATTAAAGTCTAGTTAGATAAACTAATTATAATTTGATTCAGTATCAATTACTTTATTTTATTATTCAGTTAAATATCCATAAAAAGTTTAAAAATTTTATTTTAATTTCAAATTCTGTGTGTCAAACTAAGATATCCCTGACCTGACCACCTTGTCTTCTCTCTTGATTCAAGAAGAACAAATTTTGACCAATTTTGATTTTAAAGAGAATGACACTTAGACAATTCTCAAATTAAATAATGTTTCTAATAATAATAAGAACCAGAAATCTAATCTTAATTCAACTAAAGGAAAAAATGGGAATAAAAAACTTTGTCATAAGAATCATAAATTTAAGTTTAATAGAAATTTTAATCTGTAGTAAATTTGGTCATATAAGGAAACCCTGTTATAAAAACAATGATATGATTAATTTCTAAAAATAACAAAAATAAAAAAAAAATAATCAAAACAAGTAGAAAAATAAAAAAGCCTAATCAAAATTAAAATGTTATTATTTTATATGTTACTTTATTTGTTTCAAATAAAATTGAGTGAATTTTGGATGGTGGTGCATCACACCATATGACTTGCCTAAATAATATTTTATGTGATTCTAAATATATCTCTAAAAATATTTACATAGGAGATAAATCATTCTTATAAGCAATTAAATAGGGAAAAGTTAAATTTTTAAATATTGTTATAAATGATATTTTTTATATACCTAATCTTAAAAAGAACTTGTTATCTTGTTCACAAATTACTAATAATAATTTCATTGTAACTTTGTTTAAAGGTAGTTGGTCCATTAGAAATCAATATAGATATTCGATTGTTGAAGGTGTTCAAAAGAATGATTTATATATCTCTCTTTTTTTTGCATGTTTCTTTCATTGAATATTAAGAATGAATCTCAATTATAACATGAAAGATTAAGAAATGTTAATTTTAGAAGTTTATATGATATGTTTACTCAGAATCTTATTGTTGAACTTCTTTCAATACCTTCTCATTATGAAACTTTTGAGGATTGCTTACATGGTAAGCAACATACTAACCCTTTCACAAGAATCATGATGTAAATTCTTAATATCTTTTAAAATTAATTTATAGTGATGTTGTAGGACCGCTTAGAGTTGTATCTCTTAATGGTTATTTATATACTATCATTTTTATTGCTGATTACAATAGAATGATTTGGTCATATTTCATTATAAAGAAATCTGATGTGTTGTCTAAATTCAAAAAATTAAATTTTTTTGTTGAAAATGAATTTAATTTTTCTATTAAAAGATTAAAAATTGATAATAGTGGTGAATATATTAGTAAAGAGTATGATTTTTTTTATATTAGTTGTAGTAAAGGGAATTAATAACTCTATATTCTTCTCAACAAAATGATATTGATGGAAGAAAAAATTGTATCATTATTGAGATGGCTAGAACAATGTTTCATTCTACAAATGTTTTTCTTAGTTTTTGTGGGCCGAATCCATAAATACTATTGTGCATATTCTGAATAGAATCCATGATTAATCTATGCATTTTTTACATCAAAATACATGAATAATAATAGTATTTCATTTGTTTTGATAAAACTATTTTATTTCTACTTTAAAGAAACTAACTATATTAATAATGTCTCATCTACTTTTATTTATTAATAAAATGATTTAGTTTGATTCTTTGAAAATATTTATTACAATTATATTTTAATAGATATGTTTGTCTTAGATGATAAATCAAATAAAATATGTAGATATTATGGTTATTTCCAACTCATATGAGTTAATATTGAAATACATTATATTCATAACATCATGCTTAATATAACAAGATGATCATGTTTAGTTATTGCATTTGGTAATAAGATCATGCTCAGTAAATTTAACTTTTTTGTGTTTTAATTATTAATATGTTTTCATCTTATTAGTGAGAAAATTTCATGCTAATATGCTTAGATACTCTCATTTCATTATTTTATCATTTGATTATTTATGCTAACATTATTATATTTTTCATTTGATAATAAGATACATTATGAAATGCAAAGTGTAAATGGAGTTTGTATTATTGACTCTTTATTATTTACTTAAATACTAAGCATTCTATTCATACATCTTTAAAATTATTTGTTTAAAACTCATTTTTGTTTGATTGGATGATTACATATCATGCTAAAATGATCTATATTTGATGTATTAAAGATTATACCTCAATCTTTTGTTGAATCATATTAAACTTGAAAAGTAATGATAAGACTCGAATTATAAAATAAGTTAATTCTAATAAGATATCTAATGTTTGACTTAACTTAGTATTATATTATTGATAAATTATAGTATGTGTATCACATGATAGTTGGAGATGTTTATCTTGTTAATATTGGAGACGTCCAATAATGAATTGCATATAATAATTTATATATTTTTTCACTAACTTTTAATCAAAGTAGTGAACTTGTCTGCTTAAAATGTGACTTAATTATTTTAAATGTATTTTATCATATAAAAATATATGTTATATTTTTATGTATTTGGTTATTATGATGTTAAGTATACTATGCTATCATGAATCTATTTTTAGATGTGTTTAAGTTTTGTGCAAGTGCACAACACTAATAATTTAAGCATATTGATATATATGTGCATTTTATCTGAGAGAAAGTCTTCAATGATGATATTAATCTACAATTCTATCTTATGAATGAACAAGTGTCAAATATCTTTACAAAATTATTTGGTGTTACCAAGTTTTGTCAATTTTGTGTAATATTGAGCCTCTTAGAGTTGCCATTACACGAGAGTGTGCATGATAATGTCACTTTCTAATGGTCATGTGTTTTTTATTCTTATATATACTTCTCATTATAAAGTATTGTAAACTTTATGTGGAAGTTAAGTGATTTGAATAAAATTTGTATGATTTTTTTTGCTTTTATACCTAATACATTAAAAGTATACTTTATAATGAAAGTCCTTATATTATAACAGGCTCTAAATATGATTAGATGATTATTCAAGAGAAATTATGAAATGTAGTCTCACGATCATGATAGCCTAAACTTAATTTCAAGTAGTTTATAAATTATAATTTTTTTAATTTCAAAAATTGATTTTTGACATGATGAAGGTTTTTAAATCTTTCAATTGTGTACATAGTATAATTATTTTTTTGAAGTAACTTTGATATTTATCCCCACTTAACATTAAAGGGGAGTGTTAGAATATTTAATTATAAAAGAGCTTAATTGATCCTTAACCTTGATATTAATTAAATAAACAATAACATATTATTTATTATCATGAGGTAGAAACATCATGATAATAAATAATAGAGTTATAATTATTTAATTATTACTAAATTTTAATTAAATTATTTTATTGGGAAGGATGGACCCATTATTTTTACAATGGTCACTTCCATCAGTTTTTATTATAAATATGGGTTTAATCCTATTGTGAAACCAACCCAATAAATATGAAATATTAATCATATTTAATCTCGATGAGTTTTGTGAAAGTTTCTCTGAGAAGAAGTGACAGGTTGAAGAACTTGTATTGAGTACAAAGGAATTTCTCAATTATTGAATAATTCATCATTATGATTTTTTACCTCTTAAAAGTTTTTTCATGTTAAATCTTTGTACAATGATTCATTGATTTGTGTGATTCACTCTCATATACTTTCCTAATTAATACATCTCTAGATCTCTTATGTGTGTGTTGATGGTTAAAATTGTGCTTGTTTCTAACACCAATAATGGGATGTTTCAAGAATGTGGGACTTGCGACTTGAAACGACCTCTAGATTTTTAAGAAGTTGGTCTTTTCTTTATCTAGAGTGTTGGGAGGAAAGGGATATGAATTTAAATAGAAACACAAATGCAAAGAAAGAAAATCTAACTATGGCGATGCGCCTAAATGTAATTCGACCCTTAATTCTAAGCACAATGAAACTATATGTAAGATTCAATTACATTAAAGAGCGAACAAGGCATGATCAATGTAAAAGATAGAAACAATAGAAACAGAGGCTCACAGCTTAGACTACTTTTATAATGACACAGAAAAATATCAACAAAGGCACATAACTCAGTCTTCTTATTAATTCTCCAGTCACATAAAAGGCACAACAACATGCACAGTTACATAAACTTTCTAACTAAAGAAAATAGAACAAAGGCGAATGATATTCCTGATCATAGCTCTAAAAGTCTAAAAACTCTTGACAATATTCTCTCGCAAAAAATTCTCTCCAATCTTTTGATGATGATTTCTGGTGATCTCTGCACCCCTCTTTATAGCATTAGATTTGCTCTAGATTGTCTATGTGTTCCCAATCTAACGGCCCAACTGAACTCTAACTAACTATAAGTGTCTAACAAAAGATATTTCTTAGATTTTGAAATGTTCTATCTTCCTGCACTTCATTGGCTAAAACAGATACACAGGATGCTCCCTTCTATCAAACAAAAGAGGACACTTGGCTGATTTCCCCTATTTTACTTGAAAACCTTCTTATTATTTAGGAAGCACCGAAAAATGACACTTTGCGGCTTTCATAGCACTTACTGAAGACACACAACACTTTCTGCATTACCTATACTCTTACTATATCTTCACTTAGAAGTGTTCGGTCCTTGACATCTGTCACCATCTGCTTCTCCACAACTTAAACAACTTCTATAGAAAATGGGACCCAAAGCATTTATCACTTGAGCAACTTTATAAAGGGAACAGGGACATGTGGCACTTTCTGCTTATTCTTGACAAAGAACACGTGGTGATCTCCACTGCCTTTAACTACCTTTTGAGCAAACCTATGGAAGGTGACATGTGTCCATCTCCGCATTGCCCTGTCTATATTATAGAAACAATCAGGCCTCATTTCATACTTACACAGACGGTGACACTTGGCGGCTTCCACTTGCCTCAAAACAAAAACCTTGGACCCACCATAGTCTTTACTTGTTAATGAAACAAAATGAAGATAATTCAGAGGTTGACACATGGTGGCTTCCACTCTTTTCAGCTGGGGATACGTGGCATCTTCTGTTGTTTTTAGAAAAGCACATTAAATTTTTTTCTGTTGCCACTTGGCGCCTTTTGCTTGATCCTGATACTTAGCTTGTTGAAAACTTCCGCTCAAAAGAGATTTGAAATGTGGATGCCGACACTTGTCGCATTCCATTGAGCTACTATGAGACATGTGGCACATCCCAACCAACTTTTATAAATTATGAAAGGTGCCTCAGCCAATGACACTTGGTAGCTTCCACTCAATTTTGACACTTAGACAAAATTGAGGCAAAAAGAAATTTGAGCCTGCGCTCTGAGTCAAAACTTCACTATCTTGAACTGAAGCATTCAGGGAAATAATTTGGATTGTACAACTGGAAATCAAAATGAAACGTAAAGTATTTTTTACTCTACAGTTATTGGTGACCCAAAGGACTTTTGAGCCTACTCAAAAAGAAACTACAACTCCCACTTGATCAAAATGACAAAAAATCATAGCTTTAGTAACGCTATTTGATAGGTAGACCACTCATCATCAGATAACCCCTACTTATTCTGTAATTCATTGAAGGCTAAATCAAGGTTGATAATATCCTTGTGTGAATTTTTTTGTAAAATCTGAATCGTAACCTTCAATTTGAATTCAAGCTGGGAGAAAGGAATCAAAATAGCTTCTACTTTAGGTACTGATGAATCATCACTTAAATCCTAAAAAATTACATGATCATTTTGCTTGGCCAACAACAAAGGTTTAATTTCATTAATCATTAGCACAGTGTTGTCATCAGGAAATGGAGAAGGAAGACCTAATTACACTAGGTCTTCAATGTGTTGTTTCATTTCACTGATTCCTTATTTCATTACATCGAGAAGCTCTCTGTAATTGATGGCTGTGAAGTTGCAACTGAGAACCTCATTCACTCACTTAGCAGTGACCATTCTGTTATCAATTCCTGCTACTGACAACATTCCATCCATTGCATCATAAAGCTTTTGCATCAATGTTTCAAAGTCCAATACTCTCCCAAAAATCGTAGCCAGAGTGTTTTTAACTGAATTCTCCACCTTTTCGCACAATTTTTGTGCATAGCAGGAAGGTGAGAGAGGGCCTGAGCTAAATAATCTTTGAAGAGATTCTTTTCCACATTGATTCATAAATCTCCTTCACCAGATTTAACACTCCTACATTCTTTGGCCTATTGGCTAGCTCTAGTGTCAATTGTTTTGCTCTTTGTTGGTCGGCTTGAAATTGGGCTTGTATAGCTGCGGTATTATTCTATTCATTTAGCAACTTCTATTGCAATTGAGTAACCTATAACAGGCTTTCCTCACATTTTTCTTGTAATACTACTTTTTCTCACCTTATGGTCATCACTACATCTTTTACCTACATTAACCCTACTTTTAAGGAATCATTTTGGGCCTGGATCACCTGGTGAGTCTGAAGAGAAACAATATCTTGAAACTATTTATTTAGACTCTCTATTTCATTATCTTTTGTATTGATTGCCATGGTCAAACTGCTACAATTTGCAAGTAGTCTTCAACAACTGCAGAAGTAGATTCAGTTAGCAGCTTAATTTTGTCTTGTGGTCTAAATAGGGACATGTATATGGCCACTGCATTCATTGTGTAGTCTTCTGGCAGCATCTGCTCACTTGGATTTATTATATTTGGTGGCAAATGAGTCACTATCAATTGATGCTGAATTGGGTCAAATTGTGACCGCAGATGTGGTGTAGCAAAGGCCTTATTTTCCTTGATCCTCTTTTTCTCTCTTTGGGCTTTCCTCACCTTCCTAACAGTGTCTGCTTGAGTTTGGAAGGTAGAAGGAGAGGCAAAGTGCCCACCCACAAAAAAATGTCCTTATGGCAAACCATATGGAATAGCCAATTGTTGGCTATGGACAATCTGAGGAGGTAGTTTCTTGGGAATAGAGGGAGAAAAGTGAGGCAATGATAAAGCTTCAGTAGGGATAGATGGGACAAAGTGAGAAATGGTCATGACGGAGGTGGCAGGGGATGTCATCTGGCCAGATGAAATCATCATGCCTATAAGAGAAGAAAGAGATTGAGAAGGAGGAAGAATGATACTTATTTGAGGAGCAACCATATTACTCTGTAATTGGCATTATGAGGGTTCTGCCCTCTCTTCTGAATCTAGCTGGAACCTTAGCCTCTTTTGCTTCTTTGGCATTTCATCTTCTAGATGTGCTTCTTTTTCTTCAACATTTACCACTACTGTCAGTGGTGCTTGAGGGGAACTGGAAACTTCAATAACTAATGCTGATGGGGAAGCTTTTGGTGGTGAAGGCACCACACTCTTTTGTTTTTCCATGATGCTAAGAGATTGGGGCCAAATTGTTATTATGACTACAGATGCTGTTTGCCCTGGGGCCTATGGTTCTTGGCTGGATCTTGCTCTGGCTTCCATCTCTACACCTTGTGTCAACAAATTGCTTGTGTTAGGACTAGATACAGGGGACAGATGGCACTCATCCCATAGTTCCTCCCATCTCTCATCTGAGTCCACGTTCCCAAAAGAATGAGTTGTATGACAAATTTCTTTCCTATATTTCTAATAGGCTTCTATTTTCTTAGCATCCCAATCTTTATTCTTTAGTGCCCTTCTTAAGCTAGAAGTCATTCTGATTTTAGGATCAAAATCCCTCTGCTTATCATAGAAAGTTTCCCATGGTCTATTTTGTTGAAGGGACAAATCTATTAATTCAACATAAAATCCAGGAGTATTTTTCCTAAGATTTTTCCTATTTTCCCAAAAGGGGCGGCCCTCATATGTAATTATGGTAGCAACCCTATTAGTCCTTATCCATGAAGCTATGAAACCATTTGGGTCATATACCCATTTATCTTTGATTAGCAAAAAACCTAGGAAGGCTAACTTTCTAAGCAAAACAATCTCAGCATCTCTGGCTTCTAGTACCATGCTGTTTGTCATCCATGAGAGGTCATACATTTTCCTCTTCCTCTTCCCAGAGCCATATTCATTATCTACTATAGACACCTGCCTGGTGATCTCTAAGAATGCTAACCTAAGAGTCAAAATCTTAGGTAGCAACATTGGTTTCCCACAAAAACCATGGACTCTAATAATTGTATGGTGGGATCCAAAAAAGAAATCACAAGGAATTGGGCAATTGGCTAGAAGGTTTAAAACACTTAGAAATAGTCTGTTTATAACTAGTTCTAGGCTCAGGTGATAAAAAGTAGGGGTAACAAATAGTTCCCAGAATTCATATGGATCGCTAATTTTTGACAAAATATGTGTCCATGCAGAGACATGAGTGGTCCTTTGTAGATTGAAACTTGGGTCATACATATCGAGATGCTTATGTTGGGAAAAGATGCTAGAGTTCTAATACATCATAAGGTGAAATAAATAAGAAGAGTACCTGAAAACCCCTTTTGATTTGAATTATGCAAGTTATTCCACCATTGACAGAAAAATCAAGCCGATACTCTTGAGTTTTGTCGATGGTTTTCAACCTAAAGAGGATAGCCATTTGTTCTCCATAGACTGCCATATCATCTTTCATTCCAAAGATGAAAGCCATCATAGACAGTGCATCTTGGCTAGCTTGTGTGAATTGGGCTCTTGCTGTAGGTAGTGTCAACACAGTAGTATCATCATCACCTAATTGCAATTTGGATCTTAAGAATCTCAACTAAGTATTGATATTTTTCCACGTTCTCTGCATTTTAGCAACGATGGGAAACATAGTTGTCTTATTATGATGCAAGGCCAACATTCCTCTGATAGCTTTTGATGTAATTTGCACCATGAATGGACTTGTTGAATGGTGTTTGAGGGTACATGGAATAAGTCAATGTATATTTCGATCAAGTCAGGGTATGGATGCACACCTGGGACAATGAATTGTGCTAGTTGTGAAGTCCATATCCTCATTGCAAATGTCTCATATTGTCCCACCTTATCCCTCTAAAGACACCTTTGATGTGCCCCTTCTCTGAGAGTTTTTATACTAGTTCTTTGAAGAATTGGGTCCATGACTCCATCTGCATAATCTTTTATCTTTGCTGGGTCACTTGCTTGACCAACTTTTGGGACTCTGGTCCGTGGGTAGGTCTTTAATGGTTCACTTGCTTGACCAACTTATCAAGGGATTCATAAATCCTAGCTCCTTGTTGTGAAGACTGTGCTCCCTCCATATCTATATCTATTATGTGATAATTGGTATGAACTTTTTTAAAATAGAAAGCACTTTCACTTAAACAGGTTTACTAGGAATTAAAAATGCAAGTAGCAGGAATTTTCTCACAGATGCAGGAATGTTTGAAATACTGTAAGCTTTAACTCTTGCTACGAGGTATTTATTAACCCATCAAGTCTTAAAATGGCATTAAACTTAGATAACCATTAGCAAATCTTACTCAATCTTCATGGGATAGTGAGATAGACACGTTATGCAAATGGCAGCGCAAGGTACCTTAGGGAATTGTAAAGATTTGGGAGATATTAAATGTGTTGAGAATTTTGATTTTTTTTTAAAAAGCTCTAAGCTGTGGCTATGTGTTTAAAGAAAACTTATTTAAAAGAAAGCGGGAAAGCAAAATGGGAAAACAAAACAACTAAGAAAGGGGAAACTATCTAACTATAATACATTAGAGACCCAAGTTAAATGAAATGCTTCAAGTAGATTCCATTCATAGGAATCTCTTCAAGTTCTCCTTCCATCATTTCTAGCTCAAATGAATTCCTCTATTTACACACATGAATTTTATATGGGTCAGTCCATAATGCTTCAAATTTAGTATGTTGACCCAGCTTGGCAGCTCTTGCATCCCATTTCAAAACAATTGAGCCTACTTCAAAATGAGGATTTGAAATCCTTTTATCAAAGCAGTCCTTAATTATTTTTTGATGCTTAATTAATGAATCATGGGCTGCATCCCTCTTTTCTTGAACTTCTAAAAGTTTCACAAGTTTGACTTGCATGGGGCCATTTTCTTTAATTTCAATCTATTTGATCAACTAGAGAGCAGGAATCTCCAAGCTTAGGGGTATTACAACAAATTTTATATATACCAATTCATATGGGGAAATTTTGATCACCTGTTTAGGCATGATTCTATCAGCCCACAGTGCTAATTTAAGCACTTTAAGCCACTCTTTGTGATGGTCAACCCCTATTCTTTTGATGAGTCTAATCAGGTTCTTGTTAGTTGATTCTGCCAAACAATTACCCTGAGGGTAATAATTGGAGGAAGTTTTTAGATATATTCCATGCTTTAATGCAAATTCAGATACTTTAGACCCTAAAAATACTTTAGCATTATCTGAAATTATGGTGCGAGGAACCCCATAGTGAGTAGTGATACTCCCTAGAAAATCTAGGATCACATTTTCTGTTGCTTCTTTGAGTGGCACTACCTCAGTCCATCTGGTGAAATAATCTGTGGTAGTCAAGATCCATTTGTGACCCATATTAAACATTGGATTTATCATTCCAATGAAGTCAAGACCCCATTGAGCAAAAGGTTCATCCACAATTATAAAACTAAGGGGCATTACTGCATTCCTTCTCATCCTCACATAATATTGACAAGATTGACATTTTTTAACCAGCTGATAACAATCTGTAAATAAAGTAGGCCATAAATAACCTGCCTCACTTATCTTTATAGTTGTGGTCTTTGTAGAAAAATGTCCACCTGAGGTTCCATAATGCATTTCATGCAGTATTTTCTTAGCTTCATCCTTCTCTACGCATCTTAAAAGCTTGCCATCAGAATTTCTCCTGAAAAGAACTTGTTCAATTAAAACAAAATGGATTCCTTGCATCCTATAATATATTTTCTTATTTTTAGGGAGTTCTCTTGGGTAAATCCCATATTTCATAAAATGAATCGTGCTTGTGACCTAGGAGTTCTGATCAACCTCTTGTATCCTCAATATAGTTTCATTTTTCATTTCTGAATCTGTTTCCATAGGTATCATCTTTTCAAGCTCTTGAGTCATATATTAGCATAACCCACAAATATAAACTCTATCATAGAGACGTTGATTAAATATGTTCTCTTAATCAAACAAAACATAAAAATACACCTGCACGGTATAAAATAACAAAGGAACACCAAAATATACTTATGCATCTCTATAATAGAGTTTACAAATGTTATAAACATGTTCTCTTAATCAAACATAACAAAAAAATACATGTTTTTCTAGTGAAATATTAAGGCTATATTAACCAAGTGCAAGTATTACAATAACATATTCAGAGTAGTCAAGGAGTGTTATATGTCTGATAGGTAAGCTTTAATGAATGGTTTTCTTTTTTGTCATTGTTACTTCATTGTCTTATTAGAGTGCAAACTATTTTACTATAACTTGATAATGAAGGATCCATCCTTCTTGAACTAGAGGAAATCTTGGATAGGCACACATGCCAACTTTACTCCCATTCTATCATAGAGGTATTAATTTAGTGACATAGAATGCAACCAAAGGATGCAACATGGGAACCACTCTTTTAGATTTAGCACCAATTCTCACATATGAAGCTTTGAGGACAAATATTTTTTGAAGAGTGAGGGGATATTAGGAACCTATGAGACCCATTCTCTATACTTTGTTAGTATACTACTTTCTATAGACACATATGCTTTATAAATCATTGTATTAGAATTTTTTTATCCCACATTCATGGGAAGTAGTAGTTTTTAATATTAGAATTAGTATATAAGTAAGTGTTGAGGCCAATAGAGACATCCAAAAATTTATTATATTGGGATTGATCAAAAGAGGTTGCCCCCTCAAAGTGGTCTAAAAACAATATAATCATTTTGGTGTTTTTTTTAATTATATAAATCTGTTATTTCATGCATTGTCATTAATTTGTTGCAGGAGGATCCTCTCAATCACGTTTAACCTGACATCTTACTAACTTAGTAGGTTTAACTTCTACATAATATTCAAGGATCTTTGTTATCTAATTTGCCCTTTTTTCAGTAATTTCACCCTCCATAATGTATTCTCTGACACTTGGGTGAGCCACAAGTATCAAAATCTTACTTCCTGATACTATATGCCTAAATTTCTTGAGGGATTTTACCATAACATATGCTTACTTTTTAACAAAGTTGTACCTAGTTTCATATTCCCTAAGAGTCCTTGAGAAAAAGGATATTAGATGCTCTCCCTCCTGTCTATCATCCTTCTATGTTAGAACAACAACAATACTGAGCTCTCCTCCATAGACATACATTACAAAAGGCTTAGAAAAGTCTAGGTTTCTAAGTATTGGGGATGAGGAGATAGCTTTCTTGACCTCTTCAAAGGCTTGTCTTCCTTCCATAGTCCACTTAAAAATCAGGTCCTTTTTCAACAAGAGTGTCACTAGTCTCACCAAACCTACAAAGTCAGATATGAACCAACTGACAAAATTAATCTTCCCCAAGAAAGATTGAATTGCTTTCTTATTTACTGGAAGAGGTAAGTTCATTATAGTTGCCACTCTTTCTGAGTCTATGGAGACTCCTTCTTTAGATACTATATGTCCCAATAATTTGCCTTGAGGGACAACAAAGATACATTTTTTAGGATTCAAGGATATTCTAAATTCTTGACATTTCTTAAACACAGATTCTAAATGATCAAAATGATCAATAGCATTTTTTGAAAAAATAGTAAGATCATCAAGATAAATCAAGATGATTTTTTTTATAAGTTCCCCAAATGCTACATCCATAGCTCTTTGAAAAGTGGCTCCAACATTTAATAGGCCAAATGGCATCTTAGCATATGTAAATGTTCCCCATTTGGTAGTAAAAGTAGTCTTGTATTGGTCTTCATCAGCCAACCAAATCTGATTGTACCCAGAGAAACCATCTAGCAAGAAAAATCTCTCTAATCCAGCCACAGTCTATAAAATTTGTTCCATAGATGGCAAGGGATAGTGATCTTTCAGAGATGCTCTATTCAAGTCTCTGAAATCAACACAGAGTCTTATGTCACCATTATTTTTCCTGACTGGTACTAGATTTGATACCCAGGTGGAGTGTTTGATTAGAAAAATTATTTTGGAATCTAAAAGTTTCTAAAACTCATCTACCATTAGAGATTTAATCCGTGGATTTACTGGCCTCTGCTTTTGTCTGACTGGCTGAGATCCTTCAGTCAATTCTATTGTGTGCTGAATGATATCTCTATTATATCCATGAAGATCTTCATAGCTCCAGGCTATGACTCTGTCATATTTTTTGCACAGGTCAATTAGTCTTTCTCTTTCTTCTTGTGTTGCAAAATTTCTAATTTTTAATTTTCTCCCTTCACTCACCTCTATTTCAGAATAATCTACTTTGTTTACTTGGAACCTTTTCTTTTCTAGGCCTACATCTTCTGGATCAAATAAATTTTCTAAAGTGATTAAGCCTTTGGGAAGCTTATTATTCTTTAATTGTATAATTTGATCCCCATATGCCTCTTCAATCTTTGGTTGTAATTGATCAACAAATTCCCTTGATTGTTGCAAGAATGAGAGTACCTAAGAATCATTCTCAAATACTTGCCAATTCTCATCGTTATTTGGGATAGTTGGTCTTACAATAACTTTTACTGACTCATTATTAACTAATAGGTTAGTTGTTAGATCAAACTACGAGCCAATCTGTGCCATCTTATAAGCTTCAAAATTTTGGGTTCTTGGAACTAATTCAATATTGAAAGATTCAAAATCTTCTATTAGGTCTCAAATTCTGTGTCTATATGACCTCATCCTTATATTTTTGGCTATTACCTTTTCCCTAATTTGCTTCACCACTAATTTTGAATCCCCTTTTACTATTAAATTCTTTATTCCCTTTTTCTTGGCTAAAATGAGCCCATGAACTAAGGATTCATATTCAGCATCATTATTGATACAAGCAAATTGAAAATGAATAGCTCTCAATTTTTTTTACCATTTGGAGCAGTAAGACAAATTTCTGCTCTAGCACCATTTTTACTTCTAGCCCCATCAAAATTTAAGGTCCAAATTTTTGAATATTTTTCAGATTCTTGAGTAGTTGGTGCCTCTTCCCTTAAAACATTTGGGATTTCATGGTCCTCATCAAAAATGACATAAGTGCCCAGACCAGTAGAGTCATAATTCCCATATGGGTCACTATGCATCATAGCCAACAACTAGTTATTTTCTTCTTCTTGATCATGCTCAGTCCAGTTGCCTAACTCTTCAACAAAAACCCTTTCTTCCTTATTTAACATAGCATGATCTACCTCTAATTTTGATGTTGGTTCATTGGTGATGTGATCCCTTGATAATGGTTCTGATAGAATTTTCATCTTTGAACCATATTTGGTTCTCAGGATGAGGTGAGACCAATCAAGAGACATATATCCTCCTATTTTGGCTGTAAAGTCTCTGAATAAATATAAACTAAAAATAGGAGGTATATCTATGACTACTACATCTTGATTGACAATTAGATTGGGACAAGTGTATAATTTAAATTGGAGTTATTTAATTCTTCCTATTGTTTGTACTTTTTTGCCATCTAGATGCATAACTCCTTTTGTAAGGGGTTCATACTTTATTTTTAAAGCATCAGCTATTTGCTTAAGCATTACTATAGTACTAGCTCCTGAATCTATCAATGCATTATGCAAGAGTTTCTTTCCAACTATCAGAGTCAAATAGAAAGGCTTTGGTTTGGATTTACTTACCTCTACTGCATTGTTCAAAAAGGTTGTTGTCTTCGGAGGAACTATGTCCTTGAGTTTTTCTTTATCAACAAGTCCTTCTTTGGTGCCATTATGTTTAGGCACTACTTGACCTTGTAGGGCTTCTTGTAACATCATCTTTTGTTTAGGAAAAGCTAGTATGTCCCATATTGATACTTGTGCTGGAGTCCTCTTCAGTTGTTCCACCACATTCATTGGTCCTAATGCTTGAGTTTTTTGGAAATAAGGATATCTTGCTTTTTCTTGAATTTGTGTAGAAGTCACTTGGTTCTGTACTGGCTGAGGCCCTTCTTGTTTGACAGCTATGTTTCTTTGACCTTGAAATGGATGATTCTCCATAAGTTGACTATTTTCAACTTTAGGTTGTTTCATCATACTTCTCTTTGATCTAGTATATTAGTCTAATTGCACTACTAGTTTCTTGGAAGTAGAAGCTTCATTCAAGAATACTGATTCTTCATCTTCAACCCATGAAATTAGAGCATGTTCAGGGACTATTTTTTCTTCTTGTTGTAGAGACATCCCTTGCATCTGAGCCATTAGGACTAAATTTTGCATACCAAGAGACTGATAAGTTTGTGCATCTGAAGTACTGGCAAATTGTCCATCCATTCTTCTTTGCTCTGCTACCTTTTGTTGTAGATTACCCATGGGACAATCTCTAGGTGTATGAGCATTATTACAAGGAAAACACCAAGCATTGGTGTTGTCTGCATAATTATTTTTCCCTTGAACAATTTTTTGATTTGAATTAGGGGAACTATTAGGTTGTGGAGCTAAAAGCTTCAACTGATGCAGACATGGAGGAGTTGTTGAGTGTCACAGACACCGACGTCGGTCAGGATAACTGACGTTGGTCAGGGTGAACAAAAGGGCAACTGACATTGACAGGAGTCGATCGATGTCGGTCATCTCCAGTCAGATAGGGACCAATGTCGGTCCCCTGTGCGGTTCTAGAACTACTCGTTGCACGAATAGTTAGTTTGTTGAACCAATTGTTTACATGTAAAGACTATTTTTGGTCTTGGAGCTGCGTGTCTAATTATTGTAAATTAGAAGTCTAAGTTAATGTTTAGTGTGGGATATATTTATAGACCCATTGGCACGTATTGTAATTAGTGAAAAAAGAGGAAGGCAAGGTAGATCCTTCCAATTATAAGATCATTTGAATTGCCGGTTGTTGCAAGTTCATGGGATATCTACATGTGTAAGTAAGGTCTATTGAATTGCAGGTTGTTGCAGGTTCATAGGAGATCTACTTGAATTACTTTGAGTACTTGTGTACTGGCAGGGTTATTACTGACTGGTTGGAGGTGAACACCAATTTTGTGTTGGGACCATTTTTTTGGTAGGAGAGTGAACTCTTGATTGAGAATTACTGGGAGCCCTTGAGGTGTGGGAAGCCTTCTTGAGGTGTGAGAATAAGTGGCATTTTCTTTATTTTATTTTCTTTCTGGATGTTTATTAATACAAGATTGTGTATTGTCTCTCATATTTTGTGTTATTTGTGAATTCTAGTTACTTGTTCATTCTGGTATAATTTCGTGTTTAGTTGCTTATACAAGGTAATCATATATACTCTTATTGTGGAGAGTAGGATCCTGACAGGAACAATCTGTGAGGGTGTAGGGACTGCAACTAATTGGTTTGCTGGCTAAGAGCTATTTTGCCTTTGATGACCCTGATATTGGTTTGGCTGTGATGAAAATTTATTTCCTTGATAGCCTTGATATTGAGGTCTAGGGTAAGGGTTTTTTTGTCTTTTTATGTTAATCAACTCATTAGAAAATATCCTTAAGATATTTTTGATATCATCCATCTCAGATGACTAAGCAAAGACAAGTTCTTTAGTAGGTGGTTGAGGATATTGATACATAGACACAGGTGGGGCTATGGATTTAGGGGCTTCTTGAGGTAATGGCAAGGTAATTTCTGGAAGCATGGGCATGAGAGGCCTTGGGGGAAACTTTTCAGCATTTATCAAATTATTTTTAGCTCTGACTACATAGTCATAAGCCTTTGGCAGAGTCTATCCTCCAAGTGACTGAATCATAACAGATATATTTGAGTTTAAAGCCTTAAGATAAAACACTATAGCCATACCTGGTAATGGTCTAGCTGTAGCAGGAATCCTTTCCCAAGTCTTTTGAAATTTGGAATTGAAGTCAGTCATTACTTCTTGTGGTGCTCTTTGAATAGTAATCAATTTTTGTAACAGAGAAGACTTATCACCCTTTTCCTCAAATCTTTCAAAGAAAAGATCTCCAAGTTGATCCCATGTAAATATGGTATTTGGGGTCAAAGATCTATACCATTCTAGGGCCTTTCCTTTAAAAGAAGTTGCTAATAATCTTATAGCCACATTCTACTATGTGACCACATGTATAGCATAGACATCATATACATCTTGAAGATGTTCTTCAGGTGTTTTAAAATCTTGCCCACTAAATTTGGGTAGAGCCTTCAAGGCATTTACTAGAATAGGGTCCCAGGTAGCTGGTGGTATTGGTAGAATCAAAGGACTACCATTGTTCCAACTTGCATAATTCCTTGGGGGTATATGAGCTCCCACATTTACTCTTGGTATTGGTGTAAATTGATTGAATCTTCATCTAGGACTAGTTACCAATGGTAGAAAAAGAATACCTATATTTATAGCAGATTGAGATCTTATCACTAGTCAACAGCTTTGACTCCTTGTAGCTCTCTGGTTCATACGGTCTTGAAAGAAACTTCAAGATGGTGTCCCATCAGGCATGCCAAAAACTATTGATGGTTAATATTGCACTTGTTTCTAACACTAACAATGGGAAGTTTCAAGAATGTGGGACTTGCGACTTGAAATGACCTCTAGATTTTTAACATCTGGTCTCTTATTTATCTCAAGTGTTGGGAGGAAAGGGATAGGAATTTAAACAGAAACACAAATGCAAAGAAAGAAAATCTAACTATGGTGATGCGCTTGAATGTAATTCGACCCTTAATTCTAAGCACAATAAAACTATATGTAAGATTCAATTACATTAAAGAGTGAACAAGGCATGATCAATGTAAAAGATAGAAACAATAGAAACAAAGGCTCACAACTTATACTACTTTTGCAATGACACAGAAAATATCAACAAAGGCACATAACTCAGTCTTCTTATTAATTCTCCAGTCACATAAAAGGCACAACAACATGCACAATTACATAAAATTTCCAACTAAATAAAATAAAACAAAGGCAAATGATATTCCTGATCACAGCTCTAAAATCTAAATGTTGGGGGATCAATCCAACAATAGATTACAATTGTGACAGCAATAAATGCGGAATTAAATCAGATTGACAAGTATTAGAATGAGATAATAACAAGAACAAGAGATACAAGAAAACACCCTAAAAACTTGTATTAACAAACTCTTTACAAAAGGAATACAATTGAAGAAAGCTTCTTTCTTCCACACCTCTCCTAGATGTATAGATCTCTCAATAGATCTCTATTCCTCAAGAGCTCTCTCAAGAACAATCAAATCCAACAAGCCTGGATTGATTCAATTCTGTACTGTTCTTCACACACAATGAATTACAATAATTCACAATAGCTACTACCAACTACTACAATAATCTACTAAAAAGCTAAGAAGATCTAATTCTACATGTAGAATTAGGAGACTTGAGCATGTACTTCCAACAAGCAGTTAAGCCACTTGAACAAGGGCTCTAAAAATAGTATTGCCAATAATAGAGACGCGAGCTTGAGACTACAACTCAAACTCATCATGCAAACACTCGCTTCTGTCCATGAAAATAGCTTTCTGGACACGCAGGTAACCGACGTCGGTTCCTCCTGCTTGTCTGTGACCACCGTCGGCCGACCCTCTGTCGACGTCGATGTCTCTGCAACTGCTCCTGACCGACGTTAGTCGCTCCTGACCGATGCCGGTGTCTGTGTAGACCTGAATCTGCTAAGTGTGCTTCTTGGTGAAGCTTTTAGCTCCACACCCTAACAATCTCCCACTTGGAGATAAACAGCTACACCAGTACCTATATAGCAACATCTTCTAGCTCCTCCATCTTCAACTCAATCATGAAGACCAACAGAAGTTGAATGAAGATTCAATTTCTCCTTTGTAACTGGCTTTGTTAACATATCAGTAGGATTCCTATCTGTATGGATCTTTTCCAGCTTCAACTCACCATCTTCCAATACCTGTCGTATGAAGTGATACCTTAGCTGTATGTGCTTTGTTTTTGAATGAAAGGCTGAATTCTTAGCCAAATGGATTGCACTCTGACTGTCACTATACAATCTGCAAATCTCATGCTCCCTACCAAGCTCATCCATGAACTATGTCATCCATATCATCTCCTTGCTAGCTTTTGTGGCTGCAATATACTCTGCTTCTATAGTTGACAAGGCAACAACCTTCTGCAACTTAGATATCCAGCTAACCGCCGTTCCACTTACAGTGAAAACATAACCTGTAGTGCTTCTCCTGCCATCCAAATCACCTACCATATCTGAATCTACATAACCATGTAGAGAAGTATCTGAACCTCCATAGTACAAGTGCTTACTGTTGGTTCCTCTCAGATATCTAAGGATCCACTGAACTACTTTCCAATGTTCCTTACCTGGATTGGCCATATACTTACTTACCACTCCCACTGCTTGGGCAATATTCGGTCTAGTACACACCATTGCATACATCAAACTCCCTACTGTGGAAGAATATGGAACCTTACTCATGTACTCTACCTCATCATATGAATTAGGACATTGTTCTTTACTCAACTTAAAATGTCAAGCCAAAGGTGTGCTTATCTGTTTAGCATCCTGCATATTGAACCGTTTCAACACTTTGTCCACATAATCTTCTTGAGACAATATCAACATGTGATTTTTCTTGTCTCTCTTAATGCTCATGCCAAGGATTTTCTTTGCTGCTCCCAAATCCTTCATAGCAAATGTTTGAGCTAATTTTACTTTGAGCTCAGAGATATCCTGCATGTGAGATCCTGCAACCAGCATATCATCTACATACAACAATAGAATAATATATCTACCGTTATCAAATCTCTTGAAATACACACAATGGTCTAATTGACACCTACTGTAGCCATGCTCAGTCATAAACCTATCAAATTTTAAGTACCATTGCCTAGGAGCTTGCTTGAGGCCATACAAGCTTTTCTTCAATCTGCACACAAACTTCTCCTTACCCTTGACCTCAAATCTTTCTGGCTGTTCCATATAAATTTCCTCATCCAAGTCTCCATGAAGAAACACTGTCTTAACATCTAGCTGCTCAAGATACAAATCCTTAAAAGCAACCAAAGACAATACAACCCTTATTGAAGTCATTTTAACAACAGGAGAAAAAATCTCACCAAAGTCGATACCTGGCTTTTGTGCAAATCCTTTCTCTACTAATCTGGCCTTGTATCTCATCTGTCCATTCTCACCTTATTTCAACTTGTAGGTCCATCTGTTCTTTAGTGTTCTCTTACCAGCTGGCAATTCAACCAAATCCCATGTTTGGTTCTCTCTTAAGGACTCCAACTCCTCAACCATGCCATGCTTCCACTGACTCTTGGACTCCACCTGTATTACTTCTTCAAAACTCTCTGGTTCTCCACCATCAGTTAGTAATAAATAAAATAAAGAAGGAGAATATCTAATTGGAGGCTTACTCACCCTTTCTGACCTCCTGATGGGTGTCTGAGACTCGTTCATAACACGCTGTCCACCCAAATTCTCTAACAGTGACCGACCTCAATCACCTGCAGACCTGTTACTGGCCAATGTCGGTTCTGCCTGACCGACCTCGGTACCTGTACGGCCGATGTCGGTCTCTGTATGGCCAACGCCGGTTTCTGTCCTACCGACGTCGGTTCCTAACCTGCCGACGTCGGTCTCTGTGTTTTTCTGCAAGTGATTTATTTTTTTTCCCGTGAGCTCATCTTGGACTTTCACCTCGTCCAATTCACCATTGCTCTACTCAGATTGATTCAACTTCCTTAGCTGATCACAATACATCACTCTTTCATTGAAAATAACATCACGGCTCCTGATTACCTTGTTAGTTTCTAGATTCCACAATTTGTAACCAAAATCATCTGAGCCATAGCCAATAAACATGCATCTCATAGACTTAGCATCAAGCTTCTTCCTATTTTCTTTATCTATGTGCACAAAGGCTTCACAACCAAAAACTTTGAGAAATGAGAGATCAACCTTTTTACCTATCCATGCCTCTTCTGGAATACCATCATCCAGCACTGTAGAGGGTCCTCTGTTAATCAGGTATACTGTAGTGTCAACAGCTTGTGCCCAAAATTGTAAGGGCAAACCGGCATGCAATCTCATATATCTTGCATGCTCCATTATTGTCATGTTCATCCTTTCAGCAATCCCATTCTGCTGAGGTGTCCTTGGAACTGTCCTTTGCCTGCAAATTCCATGCATATAACAATAATATCTGAACTTATGACTGCAAAACTCACCACCGTTGTCTGATCTCAGGCACTTTAATCTTTTACCTGTTTCATTCTCAACCATAGCTTTCCAAACCTTAAAAGTCTCAAATACATCAGATTTCTTTCTAATACAATAGATCCATACCTTCCTTGTAGCATCATCTATGAAAGATACATAGTACTGTGATCCTCCAATGGTAGCAACCTGAGCTGGTCCCCACACGTCTGTGTGAACAAGCTCCAACTTGTGCCTCTTCTTAGTAGACCCAGTCTTGAGAAAACTAACCCTTTTCTATTTTCCAAATACACAGTGCTCACAAAACTCTAGATCTATGCCTTTTAAATCTGAAAGCATACCTTTGGACTTAAGAATTGACATCCCCTTCTCACTCATGTGGCCAAGCCTTGAGTGCCACAATTTAGCGTCCACATCTGAAGTAGATAGTACAGAAGGAGATTTGTTAGTAACACAATTACACAAATAGAGAGTACCTTCTCTCTTACCTCTGGCCATAACAAGTGCACCCTTGGTCACCTTCTAAGATTCTGCTGTGAGAGTTACTGTACAACCCTCATCCCCTAACTTTCTTGTAGAAATCAAATTTCTCTTCAAGCTAGGAACATGCATCACATCTCTCAACACCCATGTGTTGTTGTTCTGCATCTTCAGCTGCACTTTACCTTTGCCAATTATTTTACAGGGCTCATCATCCCCTAGATACACTATTCCAAAATCTCCATGGATATAGTCACTGAAATATTCCCTATTAGGGGTAGCATGAAAAGATGCACCAGAATCTAATACCCAAGATTTTATATTATTATGCAGAGAGAAAATTAAAGCATCTTGTGCAATACCTGCAATCTTGGCTTCTACTTTTCCTTCGTGCTGATTGTCTTTCTTAGGCTTTGACCAACAATCTCTACTTATGTGCCCCATCTTTCCATAATTCCAGCATTGTGGCTTTCTGCCATTCCTGGATTTAGATCTGCCTTTCCCCTTAGATTTGGATCTTGATCTGCCCTTCTTGTTCTTCTCTTTCTGGCTTCCCCTGCTCTCAAAACTTAAAGCGTTTCCAGATGTCTCTTCTATGCTTTTCCTGCAAATTTCCTCATTCAAGATAACACTAACAACATCCTCTACTTTCAAAATATTTGATGCAGATGCAGTATTACTTACTGCCATTACTAAGCCATGTCAGCTTTCAGGCAAAGAACATAATATCAAAAGAGCTTTTATTTCATCATCAGACACTATATTCACTGAACTTAATTGATTCACAATTCCATTGAAATCATTCAGATGAGTAGAAACAGATCCACCTTCATTCATATGCAAATTAAATAACTGCTTCATAAGATATACCTTATTGGAAGCTAAGGGTTTTTCATACAAATTTGCTAACGTAGTCATCAACTCTACCGTAGACTTTGCCTGTGATAAATTAGATATCACAGTGGATGCTAGACTCAGTCTTATAGACCCCAGAGCCTTTCTATCAAGAACTTCCCATTCTTCATCCTCCATGTCTTTGGGCTTCTTTGCAACCCCACCTAACGGTAGGTAGAGATCTTTCTGATACAGATAATCCTCTATCTGCATTCTCCAATGTTGGTAATTTTTGCCATTAAACTTTTCCATTCTCAATTTACTTTCATTTGCCATTGCTTCTCCCACTCAAATAGAAATCCCTACAGAAACTCCTGTGAGAACCTGTAATCAATACACACTACATAGATCTGAACCACCTGTTAGTGCACCTGAGCTTTGATACCAATTGTTGGATATCAAGCTCTGAACCTGCAACCAAGGCTCTGATACCACTTGTTGGGGGATCAATCCAACAATAGATTACAATTGTGACAGCAATAAACGTGGAATTAAATCATATTGACAAGTAATTAGAATGAGATAATAGCAAGAACAAGAGATACAAGAAAACACCCTGAAAACTTGTATTAACAAACTCTTTACAAAAGGAATACAATTGAAGAAAGCTTCTTTCTTTCACACCTCTCCTAGATGTATAGATCTCTCAATATATCTCTATTCCTCAAGAGCTCTCTCTCTCAAGAACAATCAACTCCAACAAGCCTGAATTGATTCAATTCTATACTGTTCTTCACACACAATGAATTACAATAATTCACAATAGCTAGTACCAACTACTACAATAATCTACTACAAAGCTAAGAAGATCTAATTCTACATATAGAATTAGGAGACTTGAGCATGTACTTCCAACAAGCAGTTAAGCCACTTGAACAAAAATAGTATTGCCAATAATAGAGATGCGAGCTTGAGACTACAACTCAAACTCATCATGCAAACACTCACTTCTGTCCACGAAAATAGCTTTCTGGACATGCAGGTAACCGACGTCGGTTCCTGCTACTTGTCTGTGACCACCATTGGCTGACCCTCTACCAACGTCGGTGTCTCTGCAATTACTCTTGACCGACGTCGGTCACTCCTGATCGATGCCAGTGTTTGTGTAGACCCGAATCTGCTAAGTGTGCTCCTTGGTGAAGCTTTTAGCTCCACACCCTAACACTAAAAACTCTAGACAATAGTCTCTCACAAAAAATTCTCTCTAATCTTTTGATGATGATTTTTGGTGATCTCTGCACCCCTCTTTATAGCATTGGATTCACTCTAGATTGTCTACGTGTTCCCAATCTAACAGCCCAACTAAACTCTAACTGACTAGAAGTGTCTAACAGAAGATATTTCTTAGATTTTGAAATGTTCTATCTTCTTGCAATTCATTGGCTGAAACAGATACATAAGACACTCCCTTCTATCAAATGGAAGAGGACACTTGGTTGATTTCCCCTAAAAACCTTCTTATTATTTAGGAAGCACCAGAAAATGACACTTGGCAGCTTCTGCAGCACTTACTGAAGACACATGACACTTTTTGTATTACCTATACTCTTACTGTATCTTCATTTAGAAGTGTTCAGTCCTTGACATCTGTCACCATCCACTTCTCTAAAACTTAAACAACTTTTATAGAAAATGGGACCCAAAGTAGTTCTTTCCTGAGCAACTTCAAAAAGGGAACAGGGACATGTGATGCTTTCTACTTATTCTTGACAAAGAACACGTGGTGATCTCTGCTGCCTTTAACTACCTTTTGAGAAACCTATGGAAGGTGACACGTGTCTATCTCCATGTTGCCCTATCTATATTATAGAAACAATCAGGCCTCATTTCATACTTACACAGATGATGACACTTGGCGGCTTTCACTTGCCTCATAACAAAAACTTGGGACCCACCACAGTCTTTACTTGCTAATGAAATAAAATGAAGATAATTCAGAGGTTGACACGTGGTGGTTTCCGCTCTCTTCAACTGGGGATATGTGGTGTCTTTCATTGCTTTTAGAAAAACACATTGAAACCTTTTGCTGTTGCCACCTAGCACCTTCCACTTGATCCTGATACTTAGCTTGTTGAAAACTTCCACTCAAAAGAGATTTGAAATGTAGATGCCGACATGAAATGCAGATGCCGACACTTGTCACTTTCTGCTAAGCTACTATGAGACATGTGGCACGTCCTGACCAACTTCTAGAAATTATGAAAGGTGCCTTGGCTGATGACACTTGGCAGCTTCTGCTCGATTTTGACACTCAGACAAAATTGAGGCAAAAAGAAATTCCAGCCCGCGCTCTGAGTCAAAACTTCACTGTCTCAAATCGAAGTATTCAGGGACAAAATTTGGATTGCGCGACTGGAAATCAAAATGAAACGTAGAGTATTTTTTACTCTACAATGTGTATTATATATATGTTCTACATAGATGTTATCAAGTAATGAGGTTCCAAATCCCTACCAAGAAAGAGTAGGGAGAATGAAGTAGCTTGATCCATGGGTAATAAAGAAGGGAGGATAACTTAGTCTTTTTTGGGCAGAAAATAAGAAAATCAAAAATATATTCTACTTTTATAGGGTAAGGTTATTCATAAGTGATGTATTATTTTTAAAAATGGAAAAGAATGAATATCTATTTATCTATGTTGTGCAATAAAATAAACTATTTGTAGGCTGATGAGGAAGCTATAGGACTTATTGATGAACATACAAAGATCAAAATTGAATTATATCGATGTGAATACTTTTTATTTTGTATATGGGTTATTTAATTTAATGGGTATGTCAGATTTGTATGACCAAACTATTTTGGATTTTTAGATTTAAACCCTATGCTTAAAATCTCTCCTTTAAAACTCAATCATTATAAACCCTTTTCATTTTGGCTATAAATGCTTTTGTTTCTTTTGAAGTGCCTGGCCATTTTGATATTAAACCTAGGTACGGCATTTTAAGGAACTTGACCTTCCCTTCTCAATTATATATATTATTTTGGTGGGATTTTATTTTATTTTGTGTGATATTTTACCCACTGAAGATGTATAGGTCAATTTGCAATGAGGGGTTTATCCTAGTAAAACTTTGTGTATTTTTTTGTTATTTGGGCCAAGTCATTTTAATTCTTTGATGTTATTATTTTTCTTGCAATTTATTGATAAAATCAACCCAGCTATAATAGAGTCAATTATAACAAACATTTAAATGGTTGTAACTAATTATATGACATAATGGTGATAAATTTAATTTCTTAGTGACTTTATTAGACTAGTCTTTTCATGCAAATAGTATGTGAATGTTTCACATTTACCTCTTAGATTTAAGTGATGATTTTACCTCATTATTAATGTTGGACTATGTTGTTTGGCCATTGATATACTTGGATAAATGATGAAAGGTTATCAATTTCAATTGTGTATTTAAATCAGTACTGAAAACTCCTTCAGATAAAGATAAGGATTAATAATACTAGTATGTTTGATTGAGTTTTTTAGTCAAGTTGAGCTTGGATTTTAGTTATAAATTTATTGTCTGATTTTTTGGTAGCTACTACAATTTTTAGTGATAGATTATGTGTCCCTGTAACTCATACCCACATTCCAAAAGCTCAAAGGCCAGACTACACCTACCAATTGATGGTTGAGGGTGGTGAGGTCCATTGATTAGGGGGATCATAGGATAATTTGGGTCAGGTTGGTTTGTGTGAGGATGAATTTCTCAGTTGGTTTCAATTAGTTACTTGATTTGATATTGGTTGGTTGTCATTTTTAGAATATATTTGGTATCATGTTATATTTAATTATCAACTACTTATTGGTTTCATATAGCATGTCTTATAAATTTCAAGCTATTAATTGTTTGGTATATTAGACAGTTGAAAACATATACATACTTGTAGAACTAATGTATATAGTCTTTAATTGATTATTACTTTCATTCTTTCCATTATTATATCATTTATATGTTTCCATCTTTCAAATTTGTGTTAGTATATTTGTATACTTTTTAAATTATAAATGATCATCCTCAAATGGATTGAAAGGATTAAGTAATTACTAGATCGAATTTCACTTTTTAATTGATTGGGTTGGTGTTAGTAATTATTTTTGGGCTTACTTCTATGCAAATGTATATAATTTTTGAATGCATCATTATTAGGCTTATTATTGGTAGAAATATACTTTCTAATATCTATAGTGTTATCTATAGTGTTAAGTATTTTAGGCCAATGATATGATGCTCACTTATGTGATGACATCGATCCTTAACAAGGACCATGGTAACTTAGTTGGATTATAAACAATAAATCATTTTGTGTAATATGCTTAGTGATAAGTGAAAGCATGTAATATAATGATTCTTAAAGATTATAGATCATGGTACAATGATATAAAATGGGATAATACTATAATGGGATTTTTTTACATGAAGTTTATTAAGTTTAGACATTTCAATAACCTATTACAATTCTATGGATTTTATAGGTTTATTTTCAATTGTTAACCTTGTGTGGTGAACATAATTGATAAGTTAGTACAATGACACTTTTATTATATGAATTAAGGTTAGTAAATAAGTGTTATAACTTATTATTTTAGGAATAATATTAAAATTATTATTTTTTATTACTCATCCTAACGTTCAAATGTCATTAATAATCTAAATACTTATCTCAATCAGCCCAAGTACGATAAGGACAAATTACCTACTCCAACCTATACCCGGGCTTCCAAGGATGCAAGATACTTAGGTAGGGTAAAGACACATGGGGGGTCATATTTGGAAGGTGATAAGCCCATACAAATTAATATTTATCTATATAGACCCACATAAATATATGCCATGAGTTGGATGTAAATTAATATGACAACAATCTTCCCCATAAAACCTGCTAGAGGTAATTTCCCTATTTAAAGTTTTCATGCACATGATTTTTTTTATGGGTTGTGGGCTCAATAAAATGAAGTAATAATTAGATACACATAATGGGACATGACATCATGGGTCTTATTCATAACCCTATTTTGTAAACCAAAAGTAACAACACTCAAAATTTTTTTGGGGGGGTTGTTTCATGACAGTTTGATAAAGGGGCTGCCAATACCAAGTGAAACTAATTAAAATAAAAAGATTCCACCATAAAATAATTTAGATAAAACCATTATGATCATGGGGGTAACCTAATTCAATATTAAAAATTGAGGGTTTTTGTTTCTAAGAAAATGAGGTGTGTTGGACACAACTAATGGTGGCGTTTGTAGGAAAAACACTATTAAGTGTTTATAATCCATAATTAATGATTATAAATCAAATTAAAACTAATTAATCATGAAAAATAAGTTCATATTTTCTATAAATATTTAAAATTTAATTTCATCTTAGTCACATAATCATTTTTTTCTTGTATTTTAAAAAGGTCAAAGTGTGTTAAATTTATTTGTTTACCTTGAAATTAAGATTTTTTTTATATAGCATAAGAGAAAATATTTGATAATATATTTTTAAATAGATATCTTAGTGATATAAAATGTCACTTGAGTGTAATGAGTGTTATCTGAGACCACCTATCCCTTGCTTAGCCCTAAACTTATCTTAAGACCTATATAGATGCTTATATAGCTTTCATGCTTATGCATCCATAGAACTCTAAAAATCAATCTCAAACACTCCCTTAGGAATTTAGTCCCCTAATGACTCATGTTATGCCACATATACATTAGTACCATACTTTGGACACTAACACCTCATGTTAGTGTACCAATTCAACACTATTCTCTTGTTCCCTCTTTTTAGCCCCAATGGATATCTTTTCAATTTCAAAGACACTTTGGGTTAGCCTATACCTATTTCATACCCTACACAAGCACTATATGAGTATATATACATGAATTTGATCTCTTTTTTCACTAGATAGAAATTGAATGCAAATACATATAAACAAGCTCAGAACAAGTTGTGCACAAACATGGTTATTGATCCCTATTTTTCCCTACTTCTACATGAGTTCATGTATAACCATCCTAGGCTTATAATACATATATTTCAAATCTCAATCCCCATTTAAAGTACTCAAACTAATATTTATACTAGCTTCAAATATAATTGCACCAACACTTAGGTGGGGAGAACTATATTGGTCTTGATTCCTCATCAGAGTATTGGTATGTAGGTAAATATCATCATAATGTGGTGTTGAGGATGTCTACCCTATGCACCTAACATAAAATTTTTACTAATTATGCCAATTGAATACCCTAACCACATAGAGGTTTAGGGTTTTACATATAAAATCAATCAAAACAAGTCATATATAATGAAGCAGGGTTTATCCGTATAGGAATAGGATTAGTAGATTCAACTAATCCTAGAAGTACATATAAATTATCTCACAAAGGAAATTAGTACCAAAATTGAACACTAACACCACATTTATACTATCTAATGTACAAAACTATTATCAAGGAGGGTTTCTAATACTTGAATCTTGATTGTGACACTCAGACCAGCTCCTATACCATTTTTTAGCTTCTAGATCATTCATCTCAAGTAGTTTCCAACTAAGTAATTATTTATGTCATTCATTGTTATTATTAGAAATATCAGATCAAGTTAATTCTTTCAAAAATTAATGGCTATATTTATTGCATATTTTCTATTCTAATTATTATATTTAGACCCTTTAATGACCTAGAGCTTAAACTCCATAACCCTTAAGAGTTAAATCCATATTATAATTTTTTTATTTTTATGAGGAATGGATTAGTCATTAATATACTACCAAGTATGCATATATATCCTTAAAAAATATGCTTCTTACTCCATTATAGGCCTTGATCCACTTCTATCAAGTTGTCTATAGCCCTGATGGAGGTTATCTTAATCATCTTTTTAAAAGAAATTTTTAAAATTTGAATTATGAATTTCATGTTCTCCCTTTATATATATATATGTATGTATGTATGTATGTATGTATGTATGTATGTATGTATGTATCTATGTATGTATGTACACACACACACACACACACACACACACACACACACACACACACACACACACACACACACACACACACACACACACATCTTTTTGAAAGAAATTTTTAAAATTTGAATTATGAATTTCATGTTCTCCCTTTTGATATATATATATATACTCTCAAGGGTTGGGAACCAATGTAGCCAAGGTGAAGGGGAAATCATAAAAGCTTAATCATAATTGGTATTATTTAATGTGTTGTTATGACTCTTCATTCATGAAAAAACATTTTTTGAACTTATGAAATTTTTTAAAATAAGTTTCATTCCTTTAGTGAAAATATAATCTTATTAGATGTGATAACTGAGTTTGTAGACAAATTTACATTGTTTCTAAATTTTAACATTTTCACAATAGTCTAAGCTGTAAGTATGTGTAGATTTGGATACAATGAACATAAAAAAATTATGAAAATGGTAAAAAATTTACCTCTTTCAATTTTATTCATTCCAAACTTATCTAAGAAAATATGGGAAAAAGACACAAAATAAGCTAATATGATTCTATTTGTATCTTAAACTAATAATTTATAGTCAAATTGGGAAGGTGAATTTGGAAGCTCTATGTGAAACACATACTATTACCTATAGAAAGTGGATTCTTCCCATTTAAATTTCTTAGATGGGATAGGGCATCCTTTTATTCACTTAAAAAAATAAGCCAATTTCTTTAGTCTGAATCCAAAATAATTGAGACATTTGATTTCACCATATTGATCCCTAATCATGAAATGAAAATGAGAAAGGGAATTGAAAATATTCACCTCAAATTTAGGCTACATATATACATGAAATTATTTTATCTAAATCTCTATGACCATGAGGCTTGGGATGAGAGGCTTAGGATGGGAGGATTAGTTGCTAAGCAATCCTCTTCTTTGATACCTCCTTCTTACATGTGCTTATTTTTTTCTTTTAGATTTGATTTTTATTTGTATTCCTCATTAATATCTATCATGGTCCACAAATTCTTAGCTTGTTCATATTATTCAAGTATTAAAATCTTTGGATCTCCAAAAAAAAGGAATTTAACGCACCTTAAAGATAGAAAATAAGTCCATATAAGAATCTGCAAAAACCTAAAAAAAATGAACATTCCATATTATTAATAAATTCCCTTGTTATATCATAGAAAGCATCATTATTAAATATTTTTTCTCTCAATAATCTGGTTGGACTAATTTTGTCCAAGGTGTTTCTTCTTCTCTTTTTCCTATGATTCATGAGTATCCTCAACATCATAATCAGAGTTAGAATATACTTCATAAAAACTATCATGTGTATAATATTAATTTTTATTTATTATTTAGGTTGGTTCTACATGATCAATGGTAATACCATTTTTATATAAATGATTTATCACAAGAAAATTTACAATTTGTTGAACTAGAGTAATTTATGTGATAACATTTTGAAAGATAACATAGTCAACGATGGGGGAAATATTTGATCTCTAGGAAGATAATTATCTATCCACTATGATCACTTCTTCATAATCTAAAACTAATCAATTCATAATGGATGTCCAAGTGACAAGGAAACTATAGGATCTAAATAATTTATGTATATTTATTAGACAATTACCTCTTGGTGTTTGTGGCTGATTGGAATGCTCTTATGGACTCTTTAAAATTTAATATTGAAATACATTTACCATTATTTTGGATCCCTCTTAAGTGTGACAAAATGATTTATGAACATAATTGGATCAATATATTTTTGAAATTGTATAATGAATTCATCCTCCAATTTGGACCAAATGTTAATCGAACTAGGAATCAAGCTTAGAAAATAGTCATGTTTAGGTAATTAATGGTGAATGGAAACAACCTACATTTTACATTCTCATGTTGAACATTAAAAAAACTTAGAACATTTTTATAAACAAGGGCATGTTATTTAGTGGTTTTGGTATTTTTAAATTCAAGTAATATTTGAAATCATTTTTGGGAAATTCATTTTGAGCACCAGAGATATATATGGTTGTTTCCCCAAGCCAAAACAATCTATTTTTTAACAAATTCTATTTTTTAGTTATTTTCTTATTTGACATAAACTATAATAAAACTGAAATATAGGTGTAAAATTATTATGATGATCCTCTTTTCATCATCAAGTCTCTATTGATGTGTATTTTAGGTAAACAACAAAAGATATGGTAAGCTTAAAGGAGGGGGTTGTGAGGATATCCTAGGATCTCTTTTTTATAGAATTTTATCTTGTTAACACCAAAAATTATTTTAGAGAACCATTAACCACCAAATTTGATATCCTTATATAACCAAATTTTATTGATGTGCATGTTAGGAACATGGTAGAAGAGATGGGAATCATAAAGGAGGGGGTTGTGTAAATTTTAACCACAAGAACTTATTTCCCTCTTTCTAGCACTAATTTTAGTTGATGTGAGTTTTATGACCAACCATAATTGATAATATTTCTCACCCTCTTTTTTTTAGGATCTTAAGTAATATATTACAAAGTCACATGTATGAAACTATGTATATAAGCAAGTGGTGTAATGATAGTATGTGGCTTATAGCCCAACAAGGGAAGTTCACCCAAGGAATTTAAAAATACAACCAAAACAAATCAAAAGTGTTGATATTTACAATGATTGTACAATGAATTAGATAAAATAAAAAATAATAAGAGAGAAGGAAGGATAGGGAGTAAAAAATAGGTTCCAAATCTCTCTTTGGTTGTATCTCAAGGAAGAAATTATAGTCTAAGATCAATTGCCTAAAAAAACTAATATTTACCAAACTTAATTATGCCACTTGAATTTGAACAAATATAATGTAAAACCCAAAGAATAAATAATTATGCATGAATCCTTGTGGCATAACTTATTTTAAATTCAACACTACATAAAATATCATACACACATCTATAAACATTAGTTAAAAATCATAGTTATACTAAAAGAATGATTATAATAACACAACAATATCTAATCAACTCACAAAAGAGGTAAACAAATAAAAAAGTGAATAGTTACACAAATAAATTCCATTGCATTGATTTGAGTGAGAAAGGGGTAATTTTACACACATTCAAATCATTCACAATCCCACGTGAAACATTCTCTAAGGTTTCCTAAGCTACTTGCTATCTTTAGTCCTACTAGTTTCCAATATTTCTTAGTGCTTTAATAGAAAAATTATTTATGCAGGTTTGCACAACAAATTAATTTCTGTTATTAGAAAAAAATTCCTTTATAAAATTTTAATAGGCTCAAAATAAGGCATTTATAGAGTCACATAAGTGGACCAAAGTCACATCATGTTCTTTGTAGTTTAATGCAAAGCATCTTTCAATTTTAACACATAAATTTACGTTCATCTTGACCATTTTGGTCTTATTATATTGGTGTTATAGGTCCTATAGGGACACATGGAGGGTGTTATAATCATTAGGTGTCTTTGTGTTGGGTGTTATTAGGCTTGGAAGATTTTCCTGCCAAAACTTCAATTTGAAAATTTGAACTATGTTCTTAGCTTTGAGAGGTGTTTTGTGATGTAATATGAAATATAATGTTTGTAATAGATTATCAAGGTCATATGTGGTCTTGTATAGATGTTTGGATGTATTTTAAACATATAAGTGTAATGTAATTCAAGAACCAAGAAAAAAAATGCAATTGCCCCTTCATTTGTGGAGGTGGCCAAGAAGAGAGAAGTTAGTGGTTACACACTTTGAGGAATATTAAATTTGAAATGCATGTTATAGAGTCATTATGAGTAGAGTATTAGGACATTATATATTTTATTAAAGGAGTTTCAATAAGGATAGGATAAATGAAGCAAAGGAATAAATTTTAATTTTATCCATGAAGGACAAAGTTTGTAATAGACTATGTGTTGTAAATATTCATTAGAAATCAATAAAGAATGAGTAGTTTATGTGAAAAATATCTTTTTCATCATGTATTAAGTGTTTATTTAATGAATCATAATTATTTAATAAATTCATAAGATGGTTAAAAAGGTATTTGGAATCAATGCTACATGTCTACATTGGAGACAAAGAGTTGAGTTGAGAGTCCAATTTAAGAAGAATTATCAATAAAGAAGATTTTTTATACGAGTAAACCTTGAGAAAGTGAATATTGAAGATGTTATTAATACATTAAATCCTTACTTGTAATATTTATTTCTATATAACTTGATTGATAGTTGACAGAGGTCCTATAGACTAATTTTCTAAATTGATAGTCACAGTCAAGAAGGGAAAAGGTGAATTTCATTATTTTAGGAGGTTAGATAAGGTTAAATAATGTTTAGAGGAATTTTATCAAGGTTGGGAAGATCATATAGAGTGGTACATAAGTTTTAATAAGTAATATAATTCATATTATATCAATTAATGATCTCTTAGCCTGTGTGCAAGGTTGAAATCCTAAAGGGAAGACACAATGGTGTATCTCTATTCTGAACTAGTCAAAGGTCTTGAATTTGATAATGGAAATAGTATAAGTTCCTTATTTATGGTTATAGGTGGTATTAAGTCATTTTTTGGTGTAAGGAGAGATAAAAATTAGTTACAAGGACTGTATACCCTGTTGAACCCTGTCAAGAATCTAGATTTCTATCAAATTGAATGATTGGAGGAGTTTAGAGGTTTGATGAGATAAATTAGTGATTAGATAAGTTTAATAGTGTTATTATAGGCCTATTTAGGGTATTTAAAGTCAAATAATATGTCAAAATATATAGTATATTTTGAAAGGTCTTGGCCAACTCAAGACTGTCACAGACCTAGAACTAGGGTTTGAATAAACTCATGTATCTTAAGTTATAACCATAAAAAAATCTTTAAAATTGGTAATAAAATGTAATTAAAGGTGAATAATAATATTTATTAAGTTTTTACTTTTTACCACATCTTAAAATATGGTGTCTTTTGTTATGGGAGTTAATAGGTCTAATGAAGGATTAATTGTCAAGAGAAAGAGGTAAAAAAATTGGTTAAGCCAAGTGAGTTGGGTAATGAAATTTATGGTGAAGATATAAGAGGATAGAGGGTATCCAAATAAGGGATAAAGTTCTAAGGAAACTTAATGTATTGTTTAAATTAAAGAGATTTGTGAAAAAAAAGGCTACAAGAAAGTAGTTTCACTATGGAGTTTAAAAAGAGGTTGATGAAGGAATGGTTTTTGTAGTTGAATTGGAATAAGTAATATATAACCAAAAGATACTATTGAAGGTTTATGAGTGTTTTAAAGTAGTGTGGATGAATAATTTAGAGTTTGAAGCATCAAGAAGCTAGTGAGAGAGTTGATAGAGAAGAGAATATTAAGAAGATTGAATTGCATGAAATGATAATTGTAGGTATCAAAGGTATATGAAGAATAAAGGTTGGATGACCCATATGAATCATTTGGTATAAAATAAATAAGTTATTTTTCAAGAGGATAAATAAAGTTTTCAATAAAAAAAGGTACATGTTTGATTTTGTTTTTGATTTTATGTATTTGATATGTTCATGAAAGAGTATTGAAGTATAAGTGAAATGTTAAGAGTGTGGTAAGTAGCCCTAAATCCATTGAGGCTTGGTAAAGAGAGAGATATATATTTTAAACTCAAGGATAGATTGAAAAGAGAAAGAGAAGTCCTAGGCAAAGGACAAGAGAGTGAGAGAGACCCAGGTGAGGGCATAAAAGTGAAATAAACCCAAGTGAGGTCATGAGAGACAAGTAGATGAATCTTGTTAAGAGGAATATGTCTAAGTGAGAACAAAATATTGAGATAAAGTTAAGATGAAAATAGAAAAGGAAAAGATAAAATAGGGCATAGCTAAGATGAGTAACCACAAAGAGAAGAAGGTGCAAGAAGACACTAAGAGGAAAGAAATGGAAGAAGAAATGAAAGAGATAAGACAATAGTTAGATGAATTGATGCTAATAATATAGAAAATGAAGGGAAATGAGAACCCATACTATGGATGGGTCATGAAGAATAATAAAATAAAGTGGCTAATAAAGCTACTACTAAAGAGAAGAAGGAGAAAAACTATGAGATAAGAAAGAGAGCATAAAAAGTTGCTTTAAAAACAACTCAAGGGAGAGATAATGAAGTATAGGATGACTGAGAAATAGAATTAAGGTGATCAATATCTTGAAGAGGATGATATGAACTTGAGTGAGGAAAAATAGTTTTTTTTTATCCATTTAGATGGTGTAAAAGAAGAAGAGGAATAGGTAGATATGTTTTTAGGTCTTATTGAAGGTTTGGAAAAAGAAGTACAATTGATTGAAAAATTCACAATATATGATTATATGTTTTTTGATGAGAATCAAGATCAATTAGAGATATAAATAGTAGCCTTAGAATAGGCCTTAAATGGTGACGTGATGAAGAAATAAGAAATACATGAGATAGAGCATGAAGGATTGAAGAGTAAAGTAGAACAAGAAGTCAAAATAGAGAGTAAATCAGACTATGAGATGAGAAGAGAAGAATGGATGGAAGAAGTAGTTGATGGCACTCAAGAGTCTCAAATTTATGCATGTTTTAATTTTCCTAGCTTTGTATGGGTAGGTTTGATCATGGAGATGATGAACATAAATAAGAAAGCTTTTGAAAGAGCTCAAGAAGAGAAGGTACAGGTTGTAGTAGTTGAGATCCTCATGTTGGAGGACAAAGAACATGAAGAGTAAGCATTGATGGTAACAAGGAAAAAAATAGAAAACAAAGAGCCATATGAAAATTTTAAATTTATAAAGATAATATCTATGCAAGAAATTTGAATATTTTATTCTAGAGATATGAAGATGACAGTATGGGATGAAGAGAGTAAAAATGTACCAACAAAGATTAGGGGCATAGACTACCTATATGAAATAGGAAATTATCAGGGTATGAATGGACATCATATGTTAATTGATACAAGCAAGTAATGGAAGCAAGAAAGAAAAATTGTATTTGATAGAGGCAAGTGAGAGAGTATGAAAAAGAACAATGGAATTATGAAGGAGAATAAATAAAGAAGGAAGATCCAAGAAGTAGAAAGTGGAAGATTAAGAAGAATAAAGTAATCCATTTGAGCAAAAGCTCAAATTCTTTTCTTGACTAGGAGTTTGACATAGAGCATATTTCAATTTCAGCACATGAATATACTTATAATTTAATATTGAACATTTTGGTCTTATTATATTGGTGTTAGAGGTCTTATAGGTACCAATGGAGGGTGTTAGAATCAGTAGGTATTTGTATGTTAAATGTTCTTAGCTTTGGGATGTGTTTTATGATGTAGTTTGAAATATAATGTTTATAATAGATTATTAAAGTCTTAGGTGGTCTTAGATATATGTGTGGATTTATTTTAAATGTAAAAGTGGAATGTAATTCAATAACCAAGAAAGAAAATGTAATTGCCCCTTCATTTGTGGAGGTGGCCAAGAAGAGAGAAGTTAGTGGTTGCATGTTGTGAGAGATATTAAAGTTAAAATGAATGTTGTAGATTAATTATGTATAGAGTATTAGGATAATATATAGTTTAGGAAAGTATGGGTTTCAATAAGGATATGATAAATGAAGAAAAGGAAGAAATTTTAGTTTTGTCCATGAAGGACAAGAGTATGTAATATACTACGTGCTATAAATATTCATTATAAATCAATAAAGAATGATTATTTTATGTTTAAAATCCTTTATTAATGATGTTTTAATTGTTTATTTCATGAATAATAATGATTTAATAAGTTCTTAAGACTATTAGAGAGGTATTTGGCATGAATGTTACAGGTCTACGTTAGAGATGGATAATTGAGTTGAGAGTCCAATTTAAGAAGAATTATCAACAAAGAAGGTTTATTATAGGAATGAACCTTGATAAAGTGAATATTTAAGACGTTATTTATACATCCAGGCCTTCCTTATATCATTTATTACTTTATAATTTGATTGATAGTTGATGGAGGTTCCATAGATTGAGTTTTTGAACTGACAGTCAAAGTCAAAAAGGGAAAAGGTGAATTTAATTATTTTAGGAGGTTAGATAAGGTTAAATAAAATTTAGAGGATTTGTATCAGGATTTGGTAGACCCTATAGAGTGGTCAATAAGTTTGAAGAAGCAATTAAATTCAAATTAAATTAATTAATGATCTCTTGGCCTGTGTGTAGGGTTAAAAGCCTAGAGGGAAGACAAAATGGTGTATCTCTATTTTGATCTAGTGAAAGGTCTTAAATTTTCTAAGGGAAAAATTATAAGTTACTTATGGATGATTATAAGTGGTATTAATTCATTTGGTGGTGTAATGAGAGAGAAAACTTAGTTTCAAAGACTGTATACCCTATTGAACACTGCCAAGAAGCCAAATTTACATCAAAATGAATGATTGGAGGAGTTTAGAGGTTTGATGAGATAAATTAGTGATTAGAGAAGTTTAATAGGGTTAATACAAACCTATTTCACATTTTTAAAGTGTTATGATGTAAAAATTTTCAATATAGTGCATTTTTAAATGTCTCAGCCAACTCAGGACTGTCACAGACCTATGACTAGGGTCTAAAGAAAGAAACTCTTGTATCTTGAGTTGTGACCATAAAAAACTACTAAAACTTGGTAATCACGTGTAATTAAAGGTGAAGAAAAATATTTCTAAGTTTTTAAAGTTGTACCACACTATACAGTATGATCTCTTTTGTTATGGGAGTGTATAGGCCTAATGAAGTGCTAATTATCAAGAGGAAGAGGTAAAAAAGTGGTTGATATAAGTGAGTTGAGTAATGAAATTTGAGGTGAAGCTATAAGAGGATATAAGGTGTCCAAATAAGGTCTGAATTTCCAAGGAACCTTAGTGGATTTTTTAAACTAAGAAGATTTGTAAAAAAAAAAAGGCCATAAGAAACTAGTCTCACTATTGAGTTTGGAGAGAGGTTGATGAAGGAATGGTGTTTGTATTAGAACAAGTCACATATAACCAAGAGATCCTATTAAATGTGGATGAGTGTTTTCATGAAGCGTGGATAAAGAATTGAGAGTTTGAATCATAAAGAAGATAGTGAGGGAGTTGATAGAGAAGAGAAGATTAAATTGGATGAAATGATAATTGCAGGTATCAAAGGTATATGAAGAGTAGAGGTTGGATGACCCATCTTCAACATAGTCCCACTTCATTAATGATCATAGTGACTTTACCCTTACTCCACATGGGCATGCCATGTCATCCTTGGATCTTGGAATTGGATCATCAAAATATTGTAGTAACCATCTATACTTATAAATTTGTAAATTTTTATTTTATCTAAAATTGGATTAAAAGGTAAATTAACCCTAATTCTCATAAATGAAATAGAATAAATTAGAGTGATGAAAATGCACATTTAAATAGCAGATTGAAAGTAAATGATTAAAATAGAATAAATTTTAAACAATTGAAAACAAGGATAACTTTGAAAATAAATGATAAAATTAATATTTTTTTATGTACTATGTTGATTGATAGAGAGAAAAAATAGGAAAACAATAATTAATTTTGCAAAACCTAGAAATTGAAACTAAGTGATGAAGAAGGTCAAGACCGTCCAACTAGGATCAAGACCATTTTTTACTTCTAAACTAAACTTGATTTTTTAATTCTTTCAAAACAATAATTAAATTTAGGCACATACATGTGTAATAGTTGTATTTAGGTTTGTGTGCACAAATTTGACCTTTAGAGATGTGCAAAAGACCTATAAATAGCTTTTGGAAAGTTAAAACCCTAGTAGGGCTTGTGCAATGATTAAAGACCTAAAAATAAAAAAATGACAAGTTTAATTGGGATGAGATGACGTAAATCACCCCCAAAATGATTGAACATTACCTATGTATCTAATACTATGATGGGGGAATTCAACCCCATGTAGTTATCCCATTTTGAGTATTTTATGCAATTTTTTTGCTTTGATTATGTGTAGACATATAGTAATGGCTTGAATACTTGATCATAATTTAATTTGGGATGAATAAAACATAATCGTGACTTACATAAGGACTATATGTAATTCTTAGAATTATAATTATAAAGAATATGAATTTTTTTTTAATGTGCAATAGTGTAAATGTGCCTCTATGTTGAAATTTCCAAGTGGAATAATGAGTGCCTTGAGTGTTCTTTTATCACCATATAAAATGGGATATCACACAGTTGGAAACCTAAAAACATGGAATAGAACACAAAGGAGGGTTAAAATTTTAAATATTATCATTAAAAGGTAAGGGTCAAAAACTTCAAATAGGGGTCAGGGTTTTTTGATAATCATAATCCTAATTAGATGGTTTTGACCCTTAAGGAAACATGTTGATATTTGGGTTTGGGTCTATCCAAACATATGCTTAGGAGTGTTTTCGATTGTTAGAATATTTACATATGTGATGAATGATATATTAAAAAATGAAAATGCCTTCAAATGTGTTTATAATAGGCTAAGGTGTCAAAATAGGTCTGAATTAAGTGCACAAGTTAATTAAAATGAAAAAGAGATAAAACTAACATAATAGAGTATTCATGACCAAATTTAGGTGTTTACAATTGTTGTCCCTAAGTCTAAAAATTAAACTATTAAATTAAATAAAAAACATACCTTGGTGTGTAAGACACACTTTGTCTTTGAGCTAGTACTCTAATTGTGCAAGGAACCATAATCTTTGGCAAACCCTACAAAACACATGAATTAGTTAATTTTTTATTTTAAAAAATTAAATTTGAAAAAAAATTGAATTTGAAATTTGAAAGTATTTGATTTTAAAAATTTCTTGAACTTGAAATTTAAAAATTTCTTTGAATTTTAACATTACTTGAATTTGAAATGAGTGCAAGGGAAGAGTGCACCATGTATGTCTAAAACTAAATTACTTTTGTGACGATGCTTAGATATTATGCATCATGAATTAGATAATCAATGCTTCCCATGAAACACTTAGAGAAGATTAGTTCCTACGCTAAACCAATAGAGAATTTGAAGGTGATCAAGCCCCAAAACAAATTTTTACTTATATATAAATGACAACCCATTGAGGGATGTAAAAACCTTAATTTAATTAAGTTTATGTTTCTAACCCCAAGACATGAAACAAGTTGAAATCCAAAATGGATCGATAAATATAATGCTAGAGGGCACAAAACCTATAAATTATGCATTATACACTTAAATCAAATCAACCATTGGAGATGGCTTGAAGATTCAATTGTAACTTTGTTTATAAAATACATGATCAAAATAGAATAGAGTACATCCATGCTCCTAACATGTCTACAACTTAGCAAATATAATTTTGAAATCTTGAAAATTAGCATAGTGTGTATGAATTGATATCATGCCCCTATTATAAAAATAGAGTCTTTAATTGTATGCATATGTTAATTATAAATTATTTTTGAAACTTGTGCATAAACATGTATCATGCACTCAAATTTTTATAAATTTGTACAATTCCTAAAATATAAGTGCATATACATAGCATATTCCCCTATAATATGTGCTAATGACTGAATTTTGAAACATTTTATAACTTTTGAAAAGTGTATTTTATACCAAAACATATTTTTTCTCTTTAAAAGACCTATCTCATGTATGATAAGCCCACTAAAATTTTCCCTAATGAGGTGAGGGAATTGAAACTGAATGTCATTCATATCAAAATAAAAATTAAATATAATATGCATAATAATATCTAATCATTAAATAATGTAGCACACATAATGGTATCATAGTAATATATGTGTTATTTGAATCATGTATGCAACATAAAATTCAAAGTCTGTAGAAATTTATCAATTAAACTCATATAACTAGAATTTGGAATTAGTATATTAATTATAGTAGTGCATGATATGGATCATGACACTTTTGAAACTCAACAAGATCAACAATCACACAAGCATAATGATAACAATGTCAAAAAACTAAGGCTAAGGGCCTCACACAAGGAACTTGTTCAAATGTCTCAAAGATGAGCTAATATACACACATAAGGACATGAATTATGTCAAAAATAAGGGACATGTTTAAATGTTGCACATAATATAGGTAAAACGACTAAAATCAAATGGACATGTTTAAATGTTGCACATACATAAATAAAATATCATGTTTATGGTCAAAAAATTATAGACAAAGACCAAGGACCAAACATAATAGATAAATAAAATATAATTAACTATGTACAATTTAATATCATCAATAGAGAAAAAAACTAGAAATATATTATAAACCATGCATATTTAATGTGATCATATCATATAAAATAACATATCCATGTACACAATTATTAATAAAGATGCTAGTAAATAAATTTTTAAATATTATACATCTCAATAGTATGAGAGTCATAGAATGATAACACCTGCATATATTATCACATGTGGATAATATTCCCCTAGTTTTACGAGGCTACTAAGTAGAGGCAAGCCCAACACTGTGATCCTTGTAGTCAGCATGCCTTGTATAACACTCATAAATACCATTGAAATACATATATGGTAAAAAATAATATGGTATATACTTGATTCATAGGTACATGGGAAAATCCTTAGAATAACCATCTTATATCTCTACTTGTCTGATATTGAATCTTGATTTTAACTTAGGTTCACCCTTCATTGATGTCTTCTAACTCGTCACTAGGTTTTATAGTCTCCTTTGTTATACCCTTGTTTAATAATCACCTTGGAGTCACTTATATATGTCATTAGACCCTTCTAAAACCTCATTAATCATCCACTCACTTGTTCCATCTTTTGATTCATCTTCCTTCACTTTGATCACTCACTAGGTTCACTTAAGTCACTATTTAAGGTTAAAACCCTCAAATCTCATTATATATCTCATGGACTCAATTTACCACCTTAGATGAATTTTACTACTCTCAACACACTCTTATTTATATAGCTTAATCTCTCATTCACTCTTCATCCTTTAATTCCACTCTTCAACCCCATTAGTGTAAGGAAACTAGAACATAAATTCTCTGATACCGCTTGTCAGGATCCAACTCCTCAATAAGAGTACAATATGATTACCTTGTATAAGCAACTAAACATGGAATTATACCAGAATGAACAAGTAACTAGAATTCACAAATGACATAGAATATGAGAGACAATACACAATCTTGTATTAATACTCATCTAAAAAGAAAATACAATAAAGAAGATGTCACTTATTCTCACACCTCTGTGAGGCTTCCCACACCTCAAGGGCTCCCAGTAATTCTCAATCAAGAGTTCACTCTCCTACCAAAAATGGTCCCAACACACAACTCAAACACAGAGTTGGTGTTCACCTCCAACCAGCCAGTAATAACACTACCAGTACACAAGTACTCAAAGTACTTCAAGTAGATCTCCCATGAACTTGCAACAACCTGCAATCCAAATGATCTTACTTACATATGTAGATCTACAATGAACTTGCAATAACGTAAAATTCAAATGATCTTATAATTGGAAGGATCTACCTTGCCTTCCTCTATTGCTCTTCATTACAATACATGCCAATGAGTCTATAAATAGATACCATACTAAACAATAACTTAGACTTATAATTTACAATAGTTAGACACGCAGCTCAAGACTCAAAATAGTCTTTACATGCAAACAACCCATTCAACAAACTAACTATTCATGCAACGAACAGTTCTGGAACTACACAGGCAATCAACATCGATCGTTGTCTGACTAGAGGTGACCAACATCGGCCGACTCCTTCTGATGTCAATTGCCTTCTGCACTATATATGACCGACGTCAGTTGCACTGCCAATGCCGATATCCCTGGAACTCAACAACCTCCTCCATGTATACATCAATGAAGCTTTTAGCTCCACAACCTAACAATCTCCCACTTGGAGATAAACAGTTGCAACTGTACCTATACTTATACATCATCTAGTTTGTTTCCTGGCTTTGTATCCTTCTTCAAGATCACTCTTGAAGACCAACCACCAAAAATCCTATGGTGCACCTCCTATCATCCAAATCATCTTCCACATCCACATCTACAAACCCATGTAGAAAAGAACTTGACCCTGCATAGCATGTGCACCTGTTGTTGGTCCCTCTCAGATACCTAAGAATCCATTAAACTGCCCTCCAGTACTTCTTTCCTGGATTGGCTCCAAACTCGCTGAAAACTCCCACTGCTTGGGAAAACTCAAGTTTAGTACACATGTACTTAACCTCATTATGTGAATCAGGACACTGTTCATAGAATTGTCCAACCATCGACGTGCTAACCGGTTTCACACAATCATCTGGAGACAAAATCAACCTATGATCTTCCATGTCTCTAGAACACACTCATGCCAAAGAATCTTGTTGCTCCCAGATTCCTCATGACACACCTCTGAACTAACTTTACCTTTAGTTCAACAACTCCTTGCATATGTGACCCTGCAACAAGCACAACATATAGTAATAGGATAATGTAGCTAATATTATCCAACTTGGTAAAGAAAACATAATGATTAAAGCTCCATTGTCTTGCAGCTTACTCAAGACCATATACCCTCGCCTTCCATCTCACGTGTCCATTCCCGCTCTTCTTTATCCTGAAAATCCATTAGTTTCTTAGTGCTTTCTTCCAGTTGGCAACTCCACCAAAAACTCCCATTTGGTTTTTCTCCAAAGAATCACATTCCTCATCCATGCCAAGCTCCCACTGTTTCCTAGATTCTACCTACTCTGCTTCTTTAATAACTTCTTGGTTCTTGACCATCAGTGAGCAATAAGTAGTGTAAAGAAGGGAAATGATGAACTTGAGGCTTACTTACCCTTTTAGTCCTCCATATGGGCACTTGAGACTCCTTGACAGCTTGTTGTCCACCCAAAATCCATCTCAATGACCGATGTCAGTCACATCTCAGTCTACACCCGATCGACGTCGGTTCCATGTGATTGCCTCATCACCGACATCGGTTCCTCCTAATCGATGCTGGTGTTTATTTGTCTGGAGTCACTGACATCGAGCTACACATAGCTGACGTCGATCCTTGTCTGGATGCCGATGTCAATTTTCTAACTGACATTGGTCTCTGTGTTTTACTTGTGAGCGATGACTTCTACCCGCGAGCTCCTTTTGGATCAAACCCTTTTTCATATCAACCTTGCTCGGCTCAAAATTATTTAGCCCCTTGCGCTGATCTCTATCCTTTATCTTCTCCTTGAAAACCAAGGCTTTCCTGTTCTTGTCACGAACATCAGATTTCTCAAGAAACGTCACTTTCTTCTTTTGCTTACAAAAATATCGATCCATGCTTTTCAAATCTAAAAGCATACCCTTTGACTCAAGAACATGCATCCCCTTCTTATTCATGTGACCAAGCCTATTAAGCCACATCTTCAAATCTACAGCTGAAGTAGATAAACCAGAAGGAGAATCAGCAATACAAGTAGATAGATAAAGTTTACCTACTTTCTTACCTCTTGATACAACAAGTGCACCCTTGGAAACTTTCCAAGAATCTACTGTGAGAGTTACTGTGCAACCCTCATCACCCAACTTTCCAATAGAAATCAAATTCCGCTTTAGGACTGGGACATGCATGACCTCCTTCAACACCCATGTGTTTCTCTTCTGCAATTTCAGCTTCACTTTCCCTTTGCCAACCATTTGACAAGGCTTACTATCCCCTAAATAAATTTCTCCAAAGTCTCCCTGGACATATTCATGAAAAAATTCCATATTTGGGGATGCATGAAAAGAGGCACCAGAATCTAAAACCCAAGATTCTGCTTTATCCACATTTCCAGTAGGTTATTCTACCATACCTGGACTTGGATCTCCTGCCTATCTTGGACCTTGATCTCCCATGCTCGATCTTCTCTCTTTGCCTTCCCCTACTTTCAACACTCAAAGCATTCTCTGATGATTCACCTGTGTTTTTTTGCAAATTTCTTCATTCAAGATTACACTCACAACATCATCAAATTTTAAGATCTTTGAAGCAGACGCAATATTACTAACTACCATTACCAAACTCTCCCAACTTTTAGGTAATGAGCATAAGATTAAGAGAGCCTTAATTTCATCATCAAAAACAATATTGACTGAATTTAACTGGTTTACCAAACCATGGAAATCACTAAGATGACTATGGACAGATCCACCATCCAACATTTGCAAATTAAATAATTGCTTCATAATAAATACCTTATTCAAAGTTGAGGGTTTTTCATATAAATTTGCCAAAGATTCCATCAACTCTATCATTTTCTTAGCCTGTGATAAGTTGGAAATCATAGACGATGCAAGATTCAACCTTATAGATCCCAAATCCTCCGATCAAGAACATTCCATTCTTCATCCTTCATATCTGTGGGCTTGCATGCAACCCCACCCAACGGTAAGTACAAATCTTTCTGATACAAATAATCTTCTATCTGCATCCTCCATAATTGATAGTTCTTTCCATTAAAATTCTCCATTCGTAGCTTACTTTCTTCTGCCATTGCTATACTCCCACTCAAATAGAAACCCCTGTGAGTGACCTGTTATCAACAAACACTAGCCAGATATGATACAACTTGTTAGTAACCCAACCTAGCTTTGACACCAATTGTAAGGAATCTAGAACATAAATTCTCTGATACCACTTGTCAGGATCCAACTCCTCAATAAGAGTATAATATGATTACCTTGTATAAGCAACTAAACACATAATTATACTAGAATGAACAAGTAACTAGAATTCACAAATGAAACAGAATATGAGAGACAATACACAATCTTGTATTAATACTCATCCAAAAAGAAAATACAATAAAGAAGATGCCACTTCTTCTCACACCTCAGTGAGGCTTCCCACACCTCAAAGGCTCCCAATAATTCTCAATCAAGAGTTCACTCTCCTACCAAAAATGGTTCCAACACACAACTCAAACACAGAGTTGGTGTTTACCTCCAACCAATCAGTAATAACACTGCCAGTACACAAGTACTCAAAGTACTTCAAGTAGATCTCCCATGAACTTGCAACAACCTGCAATCCAAATGATCTGACTTACACATGTAGATCTACCATGAACTTGCAACAACCTACAATTTAAATGATCTTACAATTGGAAGGATCTACCTTGCCTTCCTCTATTGCTCTTCATTACAATACATGCCAATGAGTCTATAAATAGATCCCATACTAAACAATAACTTAGACTTCTAATTTATAATAATTAGACATGCAGCTCAAGACTTAAAATAGTCTATACATGCAAATAACCAGTTCAACAAACTAACTGTTCGTGCAACGAACAATTCTAGAACTGCACAGGTGACCGACGTCGGTCGCTATCTGACTGGAGGTGACTGACATCGGCTGACTCCTGCCAATGTTGGTTGCCTTCTGCACTGTAGATGACTGACGTCAGTTGCACTGCCAATGCCAGTATCCTTGAAACTCAACAACCTCCTCCATGTCTGCATCAGTGAAGCTTTTAGCTCCATAACCTAACAATTAGTGCCACCATTTCCTTATAGCCTTTTTTTCACCTTTTTCCTTTGTTTGAGAATTTTTCACATAATATATAACATATAAACTCATATTTCACCACCTTCTATCTTATTTCATCTCTCCATAAAGTTTCAAGGTTTAAATCTCTATAAATAGCACTTCCTTCACAAACACCTTGCTAATTAGGCCTTTCTAGCCCTACAACACACCCACATTCACAAAATTATACCAGACTATATGATACCCAAATAAAAACCCATGAAAATTTTTAAACATTTAAACATAGGTATGATTACAAATTTTCAACAAATTCCTATGGTTAGAATAGAATATATAGGGTTTTTACTTTTCAAATCCTAGTTGGTTTTCTATAGAGGCCAAGAGGCTTCAAAATACAAAATATTTAGTTTGGAATTATTTAAAATGAAACTAGGACCTTACCTAGGTTTTTATGGATCTTTATAATTTTTTTAGAACCCATTTCAATCCTCATAAGATCACAATCATGAAAATACAAAAAATTATGTTATTTGATAGGATTGTGTCACTATTTAGTGGTTTGTAGCACTTCAAGAAAGTTTTCAAATGTCAACTGGGATATTCTCCAAAATGTATTCTCATTTTAAATGGTATAAATAATTTAATAACTTATCAACCATACTCTTTCCAAATTCATATATATTTTATTTATAATATTATTGTTGACACTAGGTTCTTGACTAAATACATAGGGTCTATTTGCATTTCACACATGTTCCTAGTATTCAAATGGGTTATTCTCCAACTGATCCTCCTAATAATATAAGTAATTAATCATCACAAATCCCATTCTCTTTCTCCAACATATGCAATCATTCCCAATAGTTGACTATGTAAACAAGGTATGAACTGTGCCAAACATGGTTCTTGATTCTTATGTATTGTGCATTAAACATTTTCTATTAACCTTTCATTCAAATCAGGTAACATACCATACCATCGAGGTTAATTTACCTATAGACTCATCTCAAAAAAAATCCACACTCTTTACTTCAATAAACATCATTAATTCACCATCTTTCTTGATTGTTACAATCACAACAGGGTTTCTCCTTACCATAGGCTTTTTTAAGGTTCTTTCCTTTTGGGGAATACACCAACTAAGTCTTAAAACTTAAAAATATTTTAGTATTACTTGTATGACTGGAAAACATTTGTTCTAGTGTAATTCTTCACCAACTCCCTCAAATCCTCTCTTTTTTTACTGTAACCGATAGTCCCTTTACCAAACATGTAATCACACACAACAGGGGTTTGCCTAGAGCCTCAATGGATTTATTGAAACAACACATGAACAAGATAAATTCATATACCATTCAAGTTAAGCTTAAACACACACAAAAATCCTTTCTTTATTCATTTGAATCATTCTCTATTACATTCGTAGGCCATTCATGGACTTGTCAACTTTTGAGGAGTTTTACATCCTTTCTATCTTTGTTTCCTCTCCTCTCACCTTCTCAGAGTTATCTCCCTCTCCTTACTCTCCCACGCTACAACTGCCTTAAAACTTCCTTCCCATCCAACTTCAACATTGGTTGTGGTAGTTGTAAAACAAATATCTCTTACATGAAAACTCAACATGTGGGCGATAGTCATATTAGTTAACATAACTCTTAATTTTCATCACTTTAAGCACTTAGATACATTATGGTTCTCTAAACATTCCTTACATGACTCCTTGAACCCTTGAACCAATATTATCTCACCTAACCACATCATACCATGCTTATGGTACTCTTAGGCTTAGTCTAATATTTGAATTTTCAAATTTATAATTTTGGAGGGAAAACTCCAAATACACATAAAACTCACTCTTATGACTCTTGATGACTTCTAAAGACACAAATGGATCTTAAACGATCCCACACACATACCTACACCCAAAAATACTTCATCTATGACTCCTAATTAGTACATATGACTTCAAAAAGTGCAAATGGTGCTTTTATTACTAGATTCTCTTACATCAATACTACTCATGAGATAAGTAACATATGAAAATGATGTAAACTAGATGTCTCATCATGATTAGGGCCTGATTTGAATTTTTGAATATTTTTTTATTATTATATTTTTGATTTTTTTTGTATTTATCTAAATTTATAAACTGAAAATAGTATAACCTAATGGCAATAAAATGTTTAAAAGTAGATTAAATGAGAAGCATATAAATAATCTGTGACATTATTCGATGTAAGGTGTGCATTAGAATGATGGCATAGCCATGTATGAGCAAGATGCTCCCACTATATATGAGTTATGACTTTAGAAATTTGTAGAAGATTGAAAACATATATGCAAAGGACTTGTTTTACATCCTCATTTCATCAACTATACATTTTTTAACTTTGCAACATGCATAAAAAATATAGCATGGAAGGAGAAAGTTTTTTCATGGTCGAGTACTATTTACATATTGCTATTGGGTGAAGAGACTAAAAATTGGAATTAATAAGAATTTGTGTGCTTTATTTGTGGTTTTTGAGTAAAAAATTAAGGATGTAAAAATTCAACTAGGGTCAATAATGGTAGATGTTCCTGACCTCTACTTGATGGTTCTAACCTTGGCAAAAAACTAAAGATTTGGAAATGTAATATATGGAAAAAATACAATACATGGTAGAATATGGAAAAACTGACCATTGTTTCTGAATTGTTTAGATCTAGGAAGTGAAAAATAAGAGCCAAGAGGCAAAAAAATTAGTTATATCCAAGGCAATAGAATAATTAAATGGATAATCAAATTTACAAGCAAAAGTAGAACATGATATAATAGTCAAGAAGCTAGACTATTATCTATTGGGGAAGATGTAATATCTTATGAAATAAATTGGAAAGGTCTCAAGATATTTTTAAGTGACCTATAACTAATGATAATTAATTTTGAACCCTCTTGGCCTCTATAGTCACTAACTAGGGTTTGGAAACCAAAAACCCCTATAACTTGAGTTTTATTCATGGGAAAAAGTTGAAAATATGTAATAGATAATATTTTTATATGAGGAGAAGGATTTGGGTGGTTTTATTTTGGTACCATCTAGCATAGTATATATTTGGTGATTGAGCAAGTATATGATAGGCTAAAAGGCCTAATTGACAATGAGCTTACAAAGTAAGTGGTGTCTAAATAGAGAGTTAGGTTATGAAACTTAAGATAAGGATGTGATAATATAGAGGGTCCCAAAATATGGGAATATATATTATGGAAGACTTTCATATTTTTCAAACTATAGGAATTTGTGTGAAAAAAGGCTACAAGGAAGTTGTCAGTCTAATGAACTTGGTGTGTTGAACTAATTTTTAATAAGTGAGTAATGGGGTCAAATGTGTTGAGACAAGTATGTGATGCCTAGATTAAGTCATCCATGATGGAAGGATTAGTTCATGAACTCTAAGAAAATATTAGGTATTTTGTGACTTAAGTTGACTAGGTGAAGATAGTGAGTGCGTTAAGTGGAAGGAATAGTGAATGAATGAGTAAAATAATATGAATCAATGAATGTAATGAGATGAGGGATTGAATAAGAGAGTTATTTATGGTCTATGACAATAAATTATGACTCTAAGGTGCTTGTAAATAGGTTTATCATAGGAGATGATGCTATCAACCTAGTAAGAATACCAAAGACTATTGTTAAGCATTGAAGTTTATGAAGAAAGCAAGCCATCTTAAATTTGATTCAAATAAATTTTAGATATAAAAATGGTGATTATGAGGCTTTTCTCATGTACGTATGCACCATTTGGTATCAGTTCAAGGTAATCTCTTGGTTTAAGTTTGTTTTGAGTTCTTAAAAGTTTGTTAATATGAAATTGATAAAGACTGCTATGAGGAATTTATCAAGTGACATTACATGGGTATTATAGGAAGAGAGTGTGGTGTAGGTATGACCTAATAAGTTTATTATAAGTAAATTATAGATTGATAGGGAGAGAATTGAAGTCCCTAAGTCCAATGAGAAGGACTTGAAACTAGTTAAGAGAGATACATAAGAGATAGAGTGAAGAGAGCATTAAATATCAAGAGAAATAAGGGAAAGACTCCAAGTGAGATTCAAGAGTGATGAGAAAAGTCCTATAAAAGGAATATATAAATATAATAATACACAAGAGAGGTCTAAGAGGTAGGTGTGTAATATTGCTAAGAGAAAGGTCTAAGAAATACCTAGAAAGTGAAAGAAAATGAGAGAAGATGGATGTAGAAGAGGAAGTGAAAGAGGTGAGAAGAGAATTGGGGTAGAGTTTTAAGAAGATAGAGCTCATGGTGAATCTAATGAAGGATCAATGAAGCCAATGGATTGTTTGTAGTGTGAGGAAGAGAGTGAAGTGGCCACTGGAGCTACTTAAGAGAGAGAGAAGGCATAATATGAATGCTTTGAGAAAAGAGAAGAAAATATAGATTAAAACCCATAGAGGAATGAGATATGAAGATTTTATAATAGAGAAACATGATCGATAAGTTGATAAAATATTTGTCATTGAGGAGAACATAGAGAGATAAGTTCCAAGAGAAGCACTTGAGAGAGAAGATAAGAAAAAGAGGAGAATGTCTATGCAAGAGGCATTCATGGAGACTGTGTTCTCTTGTTTTAAATAATAATATTGCATTTGAGTGTGTGTATGCAGGTATAAATAAAATTTTAATGAAGGTTAAGAATGAGACTTTAAGGCTTGTGAATAATGGATCTATTACATTACCCATCAAGATGAAAGAAGATGAAAATGGAAAAGAACCGGTTGTAGAATTCAATATAATGAATAATGAAAAATCTCAACATGCTAAGGATGAGATGGAAGATGAATTTCATGATGCTTTGAAAATAATTACAACTGAATTAAGAGAAGGGGCACACAAGGAAGAAAATATATCAAATTATGAAGACATGAGAGAAAATATAACCTTGAAGTACTCCTTTAGTGAGTTAAATGAGTGTTTAGGATTTGATTTTATTGCACATTAAAAAGAAAGAAGATAATGTGAAGATTAGAAGATATAAAAACAAAGTACAACCCTCAAAGATGGTACAAGAGCATGGTTATGTTTGGCCTAAGTGGCTCAAGGAAATAGGTGGTGAGTTGGAGAACTTAAACCTCAAGCAAGAGGTCATTCAAGACAAGAATTTAGGTGGAATGCAAGATCAAACAAGTAGTAAATAATCAAAGGACATATTACTTCAAGTTGACATGACAAATTATCAATTAAATAAGCATGAAGTAAATGAGATAAGAATAAAACTTCAGTCTAAGCATGGAAAAGGCATAAAATGGGTTATGAAGAACATGTAAAGGACACAAAGAAATAGTGATACAAATACATTTCAATAAAGCATAAAGAAAGAGAAACTGAAAACTCAAGAAACAAGAAGATATGGTGGAGGCAAACCAAGACAAATAGATGATGTTGCAGCTAAGTGAGAAAGATGACAAGTGTGAAGAGACTAAGTATTCTCAAGGTTTGAATTCTAAAGTTATTTTTGATGATGCATATGAAGATAATCCAAATAGTGAAGATGTTTTATATAGATAAATAATGACATTTGGTGGAGAGGCTTGTGAAAAGTCAAGAGGAAGATGAAGCACCTCATAAAGTGCTTAACAAACTTGGTATACAATAGAAGAAGGAGATTGATTTCACTCTCATGAGAGAGGGAATATAAATATAGGCTATGGATCAAGATTCCCAAAAAGATAAAGAATATCATGGTATAAAATTTGATGAAGATGATGGAGAGATAGATACTTTCACATTAAATGAGGAAATATAGATGCTAGAGTAGATTTTCAATCCATTGAAATGGCTGCATACAAGTGAAGAATATCAAGAGAAGCTTATGAGTGAGCTCAAAGAAGAATCAAGAATGGATTAGCATAGTGAAGCATAAGGATCTATGAAAGCAAAGCTATAAGAAAGTACACTAAAAACACAACAATTGAAGCATGACCAAGTTCAAAAGGTAATCTATTCAATTAGTAAAGTTATAGCCAAGTTATTTTCTGATGTGCATGATGATGGCAAGATAAGAAGATGCAAAACCATATTGTACCATGATGAAGATGAATTGGTTGAGAGGTTGTTCTTGAAAGGTGAGCAAGGTTGTGTGAATACACATCAAGAGATGGAGAGGAGTAATGAATAGGAAACAAAATAAAGCCTTTTTGAACAAATGACAAATATTGAGATGCCTATGAGACCATTAGAACATAAGGAAGAAGGAAACAACATTAACAAGGAGAAAAAACATCTAAGAAAGCAAGAACCAAGTGAGATCAATGAAGAAGGCATCCATAGAATAAGAGTAAGAACCATTGGTTAAAAAAAATTATTATGAAGGACCAAGTGAGTTGGAAAAGGTAAAAAATATAGATAATAAAGAGTTTTAGTAGTTGGTATATCTCATAGAGATAGAAGATGAATGCACAAGGATAATAGACAAGGAAAGGAAGCAAAAACACAAGAGTATAATGAGGAGAAAGGAGTACTAGTAAGGTGAGCATGGAATATCCCCAAATACTAAATTTGAAGGTAAGAAATAAGATGTTAACACTCAATTTTCTCCCTCTTGGGGAGTATGATGTAGGATCATCAAGCATACAAACACCATATTTCAGTTATTGAAACTTATAAGTTGGTTAGGAGTCATAGTTGATCAATTTTGGGGTATAAGTGTGTGAGAGGGATCCTTTAGGATCTATTTTCTATCCTAGAATCATCTTGAGTCATCAAGTGTGTATTTTATATGTATTTGGAATTTTCCCTCCAAAAGTGACAATTTAAAAATTTAAAATTTAGAACTAAGTATTGAAAGACCATGTACATAGTATGAGGTGGCTAGGTGAGATAATGTTGGTTAAAGTTTTTAAGGAGTAATGTAAAGAGTTTTTGAAGACATAATATGTCTAATTTATTAAGGTGGTGAAAACTAAGAGTCATTTTAAGTAATGTAACTGCCACTCATACATTGAGATGGACATGTAAGAGAGTTTTTAGTTGTAACTACCAAAACCATTGTAGGATTTGAAGGAGAATGGAGTTATAGAATGAGAGGAGATTAGGATGAAGGTAGAGATATAGATGATAAGGAGAGTGAGAAACCAAAAAAAGTAGACTGTAAATTTACCAAAAAATTTGACAAGGTCCATTCATGAACTGAATATGTAATGGTTAATGATTAATAGTGATAAAGAGGAGTTATTTTGTGTGCCTCACTCTCCAATGAAAAATTGTAAGAATTATATTTTATTAGAGTTTTATTTTTTAAGACTTGGAGGCTATAAATATCTCAGTGTTTATGTTGATTATAGGTTTGAGAAGAGACTGTAGGTCAAATTCAGATAAAAGAAGGATTTGATGGAGTTTATAATTGTTGGTGTAAGAAAGAACATTGGTTTGATCATCCAAAAGGTATATAACAATCATACTAATTTTCATTACTCAATTTATACATTCCAAAAGGAAAGAACCCAAAGAAATGCTCTTAAAGGTGAAAACCCTGTTATATGCTTGTGATAGTAAAAAAGGAAGGTGAGTGATGTTTCTTTAAGTATTTATGTCAATAGAATAATGGTCCTAATTGAGATGATTATGTATGTAGAAAATTATTTGTGTAATATTAGACTATATGGTTGGAATACAAGTCTAATTTATCAAAGTACAATCTACAATCAATTTGGAGGTAAAGTATGTTACATAGTCAATATCTTATTTGCTCAATCAAACACCAAAAAAAGAATGTATGTGATTGAGAAGATGAATGAGTATTAATATTGGTTGAGAGTTTTTTTATTAATAAAATTAACTTGAAAGACCAAAAAAATATTTTTAAAAGGTTATGTAGTCACGTCATCCACTACAGTCTTGGTAAAACCCTATTTGCTATATCACCCTTGGTTCACTCAGTCAGATTGCCAATAAAAGAATGCATGTGTTTAAGGAAGTAATTAGTTATGGAGTGGATTGTGTCTTGATACAATTGAAAATGATAACTTGTTTTTAAAATATCCCATGTGGAGATAGGAATCCTTTGAAAGCGTAACAATCTACTAAACCTTTACACAATCCCCTGAAGAATACACATAATTCTATAATTTGCATTGTTGTCGGCATAACCAAATTTAATAATGGATCTTATCCATTTGTGAAGGTGTAATATGTTAGGATAGACCTTGGAAATGTCTTAGGATATTTTGAAGTGACATATAACTAAATATAATGAAATTTGAACCCTCTCGGCCTCTACAATCACTAATTTGGGTTTGGAAACCAAAAACCCCTATAACTTGAGTTCCAACCATGGTAAAAATTTGAAAATTTGTAATCAAGAATATTTTGATATGAGGAAAAGGATTTAGGTGGTTTTAGTCTGGTACCATATGGTATAGTATGGATTTGGTGAATGAGCAAGTATATGGAGGGTTAAAAGGCCTAATTAACAATGAACTTACATAGGAAGTAGTGTCTAAACATAGAGTTAGATTATGAAAATTAAGGTAGGGATGTGATAATATAAAGGGTGAAAAAATATGGAATACTTAAATTTTTTTCAAACTATGGGAATTTGTGTAAAAAAAGGCTACAAGGAAGTTGTTAGTCTAATGAACTTGGTGTGTGTAACTAATTATTGGTAAGTGAGTAATGGGTTCAAAGGGGTTGAGACAAGTATGTGATGTCTATATGACTTAATACATGATGGAAGGATTATTTCATGAACTCTAACACAAGATTAGGTGTTTTTAACCTTGTGTTGTGACTAGTGTGAATCTAGTGAGTGAGTTAAGAGGAAGGAGAAGGAATAGTGAATAAATGAGTAAAAGAAGATGAATAAGTGAATGGAATGAAATGAGGGACTGAATAAAAGAGTTATGCAGGGTCTCTAACAATAAAGTATGTCTCCAAGGTGATTAGAAATATGGTAATCAAAGGAGAGGATGCTATCAAACTAGTAAGAAAACCAAATTTTATTGTTAAGCATTGAAGCTTATGAATAAAGCAAGCCATATTAAATTTGATTCAATTCAAGTTCAGAGTCAAGAATGGTGATTATGAGGATTTCCCATGTACCTCTACATCAAGCATGTTGGCCACAAAACATTCTAACCTTTATCTAGTGTCATAATGTATGTGAATACTACCTTAAGTTGTTCCAATAGATTTTTCCTAACATAATACTCATCATTGGAGTGATTTTTGGAATTTTGAACTAAGCACTACTTTCTAGTCTTGGAATATTTAATCTAATCATTTGATATTTTTTTGTTCTTCTAAGGATGGCATGAAGGTCCATTACCTTTTTAAAAATAATTCTTGGAATGCGTAGAAATAGGTTTGTCTTAAGACTTAGAATATTCTTTCTTAATCTTTTTTTATTTTGATTCTAACTTTCAAGAAAATATATAGGATTCTTTGATGCAAGATATTACTATATATATTAGCCATGGCCTTAACACAACTAAGAAAATGTGATGTAGTAGTCATCATAATTTTTAATAGCATGATAGGTTGATTTTGGTAATTATTTGAAACCATTCTATATATCTATAGATGTGTATAAGTCATCATCTTCATGTGCAATGAAATAGTTATATCATCATTTTTTTAGTGATAAATACATTTTTAAAATTAGGAATTTAGTATTTTTTTGGTTGTAAATATTATTTACCACATGGTATGAATATATTAGATTAATCCAATTTTATAGGGCATATTTAGACATGGAGATATCTAGATGGGCATGTACCTTGTATGGTGTTTGACCACAAAAAGGTTGATTTGAATGAGATGCATTGGATAGAGTATGAACATGCTTGATAATTTGAGAAAATTTATGAATGATACCTACTCATTCACTTGCATGAAGTTATTCCAACTCCTCACATTGTCTTTTCAAATCATCTTCTAAATGGTTTTAGAAAATTTATATGAAAAATATCTTTAAAGTTTTTTTTTCCATCTGAGGACATGAAGGAAGGTGTATACATAATATCTTTCACTTTTATCATTTACTAACTCTTTATCTTGCTAGCTTGTTGATGAATCAATCTCCTTAAGTGCATGACTTAAAAGGTGCACCAAGAATGGGGTGGGAAAGGTTCATGATGATTTGTGAGATATGTTGTTATTCTATCTTTATTACACCATTATTACTATCAATCTAACATCTTCTAAGTGCTTATTTATTTATCTCTTCTATTTAATTTATATTTAGATTTGCTATTTTCCCTATATCCTAGCCTATTTTGTGCCTTTATATTTCTTGTATTATATAAGTCTATTTGATATAATATTGAGTTTGTTTTCTAACATTTTTATTATACCAAATTGGTGGATACCATACTATGCCAACCAACATATTCCAACTTTATCTTTAGGTTGATACTATTAGCTTTGAGTTTAGGATCAGTTTTGGGTATTGGAATAGTATATATAGAGGCCATATTTCATTCATATCATATCACACTCATTTTCTCTAATTTCACTCACATTTATTCTCTAAGGAAGTATTGGGAGAGTTAGTGGCTTATAACCTTATCTTGATGAGTCTTGTCTTGTGGTGTCATTGAAACTCAATAGAAGGAGTCATCGGGAGTTCTTAACTAGGGATATTTAGGTCTTCATTCAACCATTTGAGGTCTTAAACATAAAAAAATATCTTTCAAAGTTCTAATTGAGCTAAGGGAAAGGTTAAAATGTCAATGGGTTCACCCAAAGATATGTATTATATCCCTACATTGTTTCATTTATTTACCTATTAGATTAGATATTGATTTGTTTATTACATTTTGGATGTATGTGTGTGTATCTTTGTTTAGGATTTTTGTATACCAAATAAGTTGGTGTAGATATAGGATTGTTTATATTTTCCATTAATCACTTAAGTTACATAAACCCACATTTAGTTGACCATTTCATCTTACCCCTTTATAACTATTTACTTTACTTTCATATTTTAAACCACAGTTTACAATCATTTACCTTTATTGTGGTCTAGTGAAAGCTACATCCTTGTGTCATATGCTTTGGATTTAGAACCCTTTATTCACAACATTTGAGTTTTAAGTTGTGATTTGCTATATCTATGGAATTCATTGGTCCTTACCTAATTTTCCTAGTAAACATAAGATCTATTCGATTGAACTTATTCAATTCCTACTCTATTGAGATAAAGAGTATAGTTGTAGGTCATCCTAGCTCATGCATATATTTTAGTGAACTAAACATGAATCCTATCCCACCCCTGGTTGGATTATCATCATGTTTCTATTTATTTCATTACTTATTTTCACTTTAGCTTCACCATCATAATATATTTTGGTGAACCCAATGTGAATCCTATCCCATGCCTGGTTGGGTTATATTCACATTTCCATTTAGTTTCATTATTTATTTTCAATTTGGCTTCACTATCATAATATATTATGGTGTACCTAATGTGAACCTTATCCCACATTTATTTGGATCAATTTCATGTTTGTCATTTTATATTCTTATCAATATCATCAAATCATCATATATCCTTTAGTCTAGCTATATTGTCTAGCCCAATATTATTTCTTCCAACTGTATTAGCTAGCCTAGTATAGCTATATGTGTCTTTATAACTACATTGGCCAACTGGTATAGTTCTATGTGTCTTTTCAACTACATTAACTAGCCCAATATTTTTATCTATCTTTCTAACTACACTACCCAACTTGGTATAGTTATATGTCTTTACAATTGCATCTCTAGCCTAATACTATAATTTTTATCTATCCACTAGTAATACTGTCTTTTACTGAACTATATTATCCAATTTGATATACTCTAGTTATTAATACTTAATTACCAAGTTCTATTAGCCAACCTGATATAATTTATAGTTTAGATCCAGTGACTAATTGTATTGGAGAGCCCAATGTCATATGTTATTTTTTTACCAACCTTTTTCCACATCGAATTTTTCAATTTTATTCATTATGATGTATCCTCTTAGAATATTTCTTGAAAGCCTTAACCCATTCAAATTTTCCATGGGTCACTCCTTTATACTTTATATGACCACTATTGAAGGCAACTCCTCATGATGTAAATATATTACACTTTTTCCCATGGTTGATAATCCCAATGATTATCTTCCCAATAATGATGAATATTATAGTGGGACTGAATATTATCGATATGGGCCTCCCATTTATAATGATCCTTATGAGGATTCTAATGACAACATTATTGGCACTGCTAACATTGATAAATATCCCCATGATGATCTTATTTTTTATGATCCTAAATATCCTTATTATCGATGTGAAAATCCCAATGATAACACTTATTATAGAACTAAATATTATCAATATGGTCCTCCACTTTATGATGATCCCTATGAATATCTTTAATATTTTGCCTTTGCCATTTCTCACATGGTTGAAAATTAATTCCATGATTCCCTATCTATGATTATGATTCTTATATAGGTTAAGACCCTAACATGAGAACATATGTTCCTATTGAGGTCAACATACCCCCATTTCTAAAAATGGGGACCCTTGTTTAAAATCATGAAAATTCATGTTATATATTAGACACTCAACTTGATCAAGAACCAATATTGAATATTTTGTGTTGATTTAGTTTACACAGGTCTGTTAACACATATCTTCATTTAACCTTGGATCTCTATGTTTTAGGTTGCAGGATTAATGGAGTCCATCTAAAATGGATAATGTCTGATTTTCATGATTTAATGTTGCTTTGATCTTTTACTAGCCTATGGTCTATCAAAAAACTAGTTGAATCAATGATTGGTCATCTTAAAACCCCCATTCTGATTACCCTAGCTCAGATTCTTTTGAATCAAATTCAAATTTGAGCGAGATCAAATTTATGCAGGAAACACTTTATATCTTAAGCTTAGTTTAAGTTTTAGCCTAGGTCTTAGTCGTATTTATTAAATACCACTAAGACCTTAATATAAAACTTTATGTTAAGTACTTTATATCTTAGAGATCAATGATTTACATGGACTAATTAATGAGGAGACTCTTTTATTATGTTTCAAAATTAGCTTAGAATTTATATTAAAGTTTTAATCATGTTTATTACATGACAAAAACCTTAGTCTAAATGTTTTATGCTATGTCCTTTAAGTCTCCAAATACTTATGTCTTTAATTTTATGCCCATAAAAATGGACAAACCTGAAGGTGACATGTGGAAAGATCACAGGGGCTTCAAAAGAGATCAACAACCCATGGAAAAGGATCATAAGTTAATATGCCAACCATTAGATCAATAATGCATGTTAACTCAAGCACTGAAGATCCAAGAGAGAGAGAGGGTTTGAAATGTCAAATGAATCTAAGATTAGTGTGAGGGTGACATATGTCACCATCTCGGTGGGTAGTCCAAAGATTTAATAAAAAACATAAGTTAACAGACCAAGAGTTCAAGATCCTACCAAGTGGCACACCTACATTTAATCACATAAGGATTAGTTTATTATATTGAGACTTTATCCTAAAGAATGGAGTGAACTCAAAAACAACAAGTGTCACCATCTTGATGGGTAGAGCGAATATCCAATGGAGGGAATGAGTTAACATGTCAAAGATATCAAGAAAAAAGATGAGAGTGACAAGTGTCATGATCTTAGCTAATGATCTGGTAGATCGATGACCCACACTCAAGATTATATATAAAGGAAGAGATCAATGGTTCACCATCGATCGTACATCTAATGATTGACGATGTGAACAAATCTAGACTTTTTCAATAGAGCTTAGATTGAGTGAGAAGCTTTCACATGGCATGATGGTGCCTAAGTGATGAAAGGAGATCAAAGAACCCATATATCTACCAAATGACATGTTTTAATTCAATCATGCATCTAAAGATCAAATGTGCATATTTAATTTGGGTTTAAGATTGCATGAAATAATGACATGTGTTTGGAAGCATAAAAAGGTCCTTTTTAAAAATAAATGAGTAGGACTCAACAACCATGGGGAATTGTATTAGCCTTAGGGTCTCGAAGTTAAGTTAGATAAGGAATATTCCTTTGGTAACTAAGCTTGTTTAATATTTTGAAAAGGAATATTCTTTTGTAAAGGTATGTGTAGCTTATAAAGCATGTGGCCTATTAGTCACAATTAAATAATGATATTGGTTATACATCATTGGTAAAGGAATACTTGTGTTTGACACGTGTCTAAGTGTTATTTGAGAATGGATGACATAAACCATATTATAGGTTACTCTCATAACCTACAAAATGAGATTTTGTCATTGTAAAAAAAGGGGGAGTTCTTAAAGCCAAAATTACTTTCTAAACTTGGAGCAATTAGTAAAAGCAAGGAATTTTAAATAGTTTGTCCAATATTTGTCTATGTGTTTATTATCATGGCTATTTCCTCAGTTATTTGGTGTGATATTTAGATTTGAATTATTTTTATGAATCCTAGATGTGTACATGTTAATGCAAAGTTTTAAATTTATGCTAATGTTAGTTTGATTGAAATATATTAGGTTCATTTTGTTCTCTTTTACTTTTCTTGAAGATGTGCAAAAGTTATTTTCCTATGGAAGTAAACATTTAAAGTGAACCTGAATTCTTATTTGTGTTACCTTTCCTTATACATTTTTTTGATATATAGTATGATCTATGCCTATACAATTTCATGCTATATATTAGTTAAATGCATGTCTAGATGAAATATAAACTTTGTCATAATGCTTGGGTTGAATATTAGAAACACCTTATTTCTACCTTACCCTCCATTTTTCTCCTTTTTGACTAGATCATTATATTTTATCTTGACATTGTAAATATTATTACTAGATTAGGGTTAGACTTTAGGGTTTGGGCATCATTCATTTCATTGAGATTAGATTACTTTTATCTTCACAAATTTTTAGGATCATGGTTGCTCCCAATAAACATTTACAAGTTCATTTTGTGAAAAAATCATTTAGCTTGGCCACTACTCCACCACAGATCTTAGGAAGATCATAACTAACAATTCATGCAATGGATTCTTTGAATCTAGAAATGAGAAGTGTTTTTTAAACACTATATGAACCTTCTGATACATTTAGGTTCATCAACAGGGGAAAAATTGGTGATAGGAGGGATTAAGTTAATTTTTTGTAAATTTGAAATATCTTTGCTAATTTTAGTAAATTTTGTTCAAATATCAATTGATTCTTTACATATTTGTATTACTCAGCCCAATAATGTAAAGAGCATTGATATTAATGGTTTCAAACTAGTCTTTGGGATTCCTTTAGCTAAAGATCAATATTCTTTGAAGATCCATAAGTAATGATGGTAAAGATAGCTTGAGATCTATGAGTCTAACAAGTTTGAGGTTAGTAATAGTTTTTTTGTTGAAAGATTGATAGATCCTTTATAAATTTGAGTTTATTTAAACTTAAATGTGTAAATATCATTCATATTTTCATATTTGGACATATCTTTGAGCTAATTTAGTTAAGTATTGATTTTATTTGTATTTATTTATACATATTTTTGAAAAATTTGCTTACTTGTGCAAATTTGATCACTATTCTTTGTAAAGATCAGATTTATACATCATTTTTCAAATAGGGTTCAAATATTTTACAAGCTATAACTACCACAAGTATGATCCTCATTAAGGTATGGTATTATTAGGTGGATATTATATCAATGTACCTATTCAAGTACATTACTTACCAAGAAATCTTGAAAGGTATTTGACTTCTTTCAATCCTAATAATGTTGTCATAGCTAAAGAACATGTTAAAATCTTTAAGGTTTATTTGAGACTTCTGAATGTAGTTCATGAAGATATGGCATGTAGATTATTTCCATTTACTTTCAAAGATGTTACATATGAATGGTTCCTTAACCTACCTAAGAATTACATTATCAATTTCAATAAATTTAATGATTACTTCATTGACCAATTTGGTAAAATCAATAGTCCATGCATTTTATATCAACACTTCACCACTGTTAAGGGAGATTCTAATGAGACCATTAGAGATTTTAATGCCAAATTCTAGAATATGTTCAGTAGAACCATATCTCCTTATAGACATGATGAGGATTTATCCTTAGATATTTACAAGGATGATTTAGATCCCATGAATTCTATGTTTATTAGAAGGTTTGTTGGAGTCATAAACACCTTGGCCTTGGCCTATGTTGAAGCTACAATAATCAATGATCAAAGGCAACCTCAAGGTCAGCTTTCACATGTTATCCCAAATATTAATCCCAATTTACATACACTAAATGTCATTCCTAATTCCAATTATAATGTGCCTACCTTAAATTAGACACCAATCTTGAACCAACTTCCCTTAAACCATGCCCATCCTAGCAAAAATTTGGGGTTCTCGAATAATGCTACGACTGGATTTCATCCATAGGAATAGAGAGATTTAATGCCAACCACTAGTAATAACAATAAAGTTCATAAATTAGAAGAACCAAAGAATGAGAATGAATCCATACTTAATATGGTTAAAAATATTAGCTCTAATTTTCTTCAATTGCAAAAGTAAGTGGGTAATATTGGGGAAAACTTCCAACAAAAACTATGCTTCTCAAAGGTTCAATAGGCCTACAAATAGGTTTAATGATTACAATAATAATAGGTCATCTGAGAATGTACATGAAATAAATCTTTGTGATATAGGTCTATCCAATCATTGTAATGTCTTTGAAGCATATCAAAATGAAAAGGATACATCTAAACCTATGTTTAATCAAGACAATGTTGTAGGGACATCTGAATTTACAAAGACATCTAAATCTTTCATGGTGGAGGCTTTTAATTTTCCATTTGAAGGAAAAAATGAACCTGAAGATGCTATATAATGAATAGATGTTCAATATTAGTATCCCTATGAACAAATTTAGCTAAAATTTGACTTCTCTTCAAAAGATAGCTCTGAGGACAATTCATATGAGGTCATTGCTGATATAGAGAGTACTCCTAAAGAATATGATCATTGGAAACATTTACACTAATATGTCTTAAAATAAATTAGGTATTCTAAGACAATAATGTTATTTTAGATATCCCAAATCAAAATGGGTTGGGACTCGATTGGGTAGAAGAGATGTCATTCTTCACAGAGGATGAAAATGAAACAAAGTATAACAGATTAGGGATTTGCATATAACACCATCAAAATGTTGGAAGTATGTGATAAACCTAATTTAAATGGTAAGGTTGTAAATTAATTTCATTCCATTTTAGTTGATCATGATAAATTAGCCTTTCAAGATGACTTATATATTTTTGGTGCAAATATTGGTAGTCCATCTCTACCTCAAGCTGAAGTTAATGAAGACATCAGTCTAAGAATGCTAGCTAAGCAAACATCATTGAATGAGAATGATATAATTCACTATTAATATATGAATGAAGGATAATTATCACTCTTGACACAATATAGGAGGATTTGGGAAGAATATGATTAGGTTTTAGATCCATATCTTCAATCTAGTTACTTGAGAATGGAGATGAGGAATCAAAATACATCACACAGAAGACATGAACACACAAGTGCTCCTATCCACAAGAAGAGGCCTTTGAATGGAAGAAATCATGTTTCAAGTTTATGTAGTAGTTTAAATAACTTTTCATTTTATCTTGGAGGTAATTTATTTATGGAGTTAGTTTAGGTAGGTTTTAGATTAGTTTATTTCCCTGTCCCTTGTTTGTAAGTAGTGCTTGTAAATATTTGTTTGATTGCTATTTGTTTTGCTTTGTTTTTGGTGTGTTTTATTTATTTGATTTGTTCCTTGATTATAAATAATTCCTTCTGGATATCCCTCAACTCAAATTTCACATAATTTATCAAGAACTTCATAGTTTAGAAATTCAGGTATGACTACTCAACATTAGTTAATCATGAATTGTTAAAATGTGAGCTTGATGTTATAGTTTGGACAAAATAGAAAAAACTAATGGATAGGTTATGTGTCCCTTGATATTTTAATCCTTTTTATGATCTAATATTTATTTTAAAAATTATTTCACAAGTGAGATGAAAACTTTGATTATTGAAACATAGTCATGTTTGCACTTAATAAACATTATTGCTTGGGACAAAGTTTGTAAACAAGGATGATTGTCTGAAGATCAAAACACTTGACAAAATCCCAAAAATTAGATAACATGGTTCCAAACCTTTTCTAAGGAGTTTAAAATTATTTTAAAAATACAAAAATAAGATATTTATTTCAAAATTCTATAGACACCTAAATTTGGCCACCAATGACCATCAACTAGGCATTTGACCAATTCTTACCAAAATGCACAATTTGACCTAAAAACACTAAAGCACATTAAAATATTTGAAACTAACATATTCAAGTTCCAATTTTGTCTATGATATCATTATACATGTCAATGTAATTTATGGTCTAGTTAAATTTGATCAGATCATTTTGAGTCAAAATGATTATTTTGCACCTGGGTGCTCTAGATTACTCTTTTCTATCAAATATCTTGCATGAGACATGTGCATTTTTTATTTTATATTAGAAACATCCTGAATAAGATAATAGATCAAATGCATCTGACATCAACTTCCAATTCCAATCTAGTCAAATTTTGGGCCAATGACCAGACATTCTGATCAATTTGAGTAATTTATGCACAAAGAGCCGAGGTTTACATCAAAGTTATTAATCATGCTTAGAGATAATTAATATAATGTAGGGAATTAATTTAATTTTCCATGAAACTTGTTGAGTAATTTATTTTTGGAAATGAATATTTAATAGCTACATCATCAGGTGACCCCATTTCTAGGGAAGGTATCCCTAGGCCATAAATGCCACAAATATTTGAATCAAGCCACCCCATGCCTCATCAAAGCTCTTCCATGACTCTTAAATTCCCCTCTATCTAAAATATTGATGATACTATTTATGTATTTTAATTACACAATTGGATTAATCCTTAGCCACACATCTCAATCTTGAGACGGATGGTTCTGGTTGATTCTAACCATTTTTCAAAAGCTATAAATAGGAGGCTTTGCCACATGAATTTTAAGCTCTAATAAGCCAATGTTGTCATGCCCAAATGAATTTGAAATCTTCATGAAATTAGTGTTATAATTCCAAAATATTGAGCCAAAAGCTAAGCCAAAGCCAAGCAAGGTGCCAAGGAGGCATGGAGGATAGCCAAGCTCCATTACAATAGAATTCATGAGTACAAATTGAGCAAGCCACTACAAAAAGCTATTTGGATCATCCAAGGAAGGTGAATGGTTTATTTATCTTTGCATTCTATTTGTGTTTCTCATTTGGTTTTGTTAAATATGCTCCTCCCTTGAGACAAGCTTAGGGTGTTATCTTAGTGTGTTCTTTGTTTGGATTTTACTTCATTCACTAACACCATACTAATCTCCCACTATTACAATCCTATGTTCACAAATGGAAAACCTGATGGGAATCAACTTTACAAATCTAGTTACAAAACTCTCTCAAGTAACCTAAAAATTCTTTACATGAAGGATCTTGGAGTTGGAGGGCCAAAAGAGTGAGATTTTAACTTAATTTTCCATTTTTCTAACAGTGTTTTTGTTTCTAGAACCTCAGTTTTGTATCTGGAATGATATTTCTATTACATAGTAGCAATTTTGTGTAAATAAAGTCATTATTTTCTAAACAAATATTTCTTTCACTCCAGCAAGGATTTCATCAAATCGAGTAGTGATTTCATCAAATCGAGTAGCAATTGGTCAAAATAGGCAGCGATATCATCATTTTGGGTGGCAATTTTGTTTAAAATAATGATTTTGTCCCCAAATGATGATATTATCAATCTATGTAGAGATATCAACTTAACCAATGATTTTCTTAGGAATAATAATTTTGTTCATCCGTGTAGTGATTTCGTAGGTAAAATAACAATATTATGTTTTTTGTTTGGTCTAACCCATAACAACAATTTTGTTGTCTATAATTGTGATTTTTTAGGAAGATAATGTGATTGAATGTGTAATTGTGATTTAAAAACAAATATTTCATTTTGAGAAGTTGTTTCACTCATTTACAAATTAGTTTCAAATCTAAAGGACACTCTAACATTTTCATTATAAGATCAAGCTTGAAATTTATTTAAATATGACTTTTAGACCTTTTTGAAAGCTTAAAATGAATTAGGAACCTTTTTTTTTTGTGCTTAACAAAGAATTTACATGCTTAGGTTAATCTTTTGACAAATTTTGCTTTCAAAGTTACAACTTAAGACCAAAGGGTCAAAAGAACACTAACTAATCTTTCCTTTGGAGCTTAAAATTGAACACACTTGTCAATTTTTGTTTTCAATAATTGTTTAATTATAACTTGATTTAGAAAAAAATAAGGTCATTGTATGTATTCTCTTCCATTCATCCCCTTTAGGGAACTTTTGGAATCAAAATCACCGTCTTTATTGCACACATACCTAGTCCAAGGCATAGAAAGAATGTCATCCAAAATGCTCCCCAAAGACTCACAATAGTTTGGGTGATTTTGAAATCAACCCTAAAGTCTTTCTCTTATGTCTTTTACTTCATTACATCTTGGTTTGAGAGGGGGACTTCATCAACTCCCACAATCTCTATAGGGAAGCTTTGACCTAGGGTTTCATCTCTCAGCATTGACTTTAACCACTTCCACTAGGATTGAAGGTTTGAGTGGTGAAACCACCTTTTAGTGTTGGAGTTGTACACAAGATGTATCCGCACTTTAGATATCACCCTACACTGAGCAAGTGACAGATGTAGTGGTTGTAAAAAGGGCAAGACCTTTTTTCAATAAGCAAGTGCCATAAACACCTAATTATGTGATTTTATTTTGTATCATGATGTGAAAGTAATTGTGTAATTAATTCCCCTAGAAACGTTTGAAACCTTGTAGATCTTAGACAAATCCCCACTTGCCATAGAATATTTATTGGTGTAAGGTGCATCTCAAGGTACATGTAATAGTACTATCATTTGAGAGAAGGGGGGTGTAAAAAAACCCTACTATATAATGCACATTTTACTTTTTGTATGAACACTAAAAGCCTCTCAAATGATGTATATTGACAGATTCCAACAATACCAAGCAACCTTTATTGGGATTTAGAGCAATTAATTCTTTGGTTTTATCTTATTTTAGAGTCTTGTTTTAGGTCAAAACTTGTGTTAACAAATGATACAAACCAAAAACATGGTCCCCAATTTTGTTTGAACAAGAGGTGTTATGCTTCCCACATAAATCTTCATTTTGCCTTGTTCAAAATTCATCATAAAAATTTGGTGCAGTTATGTTGCCCATTTTAGTCTATACCATTTTCCTAAATTGTTTAATTCCTTCATTGATAATTCACATTTGAAATTGGACCTTTCTAAGTTCTAAGAATTGGTGTGTTAAATTGGGTTCACCATTGGCACACTAAACTTGTTTTAACTTGGGTTCAATTTCACATTTGGATTTAAGGCCATTTTATAGATTCATAATCATGCTTATCACCATTATTATACTTAATTCATTTTGTGATAAAAACTTGCACTTTAAGTATAAATACCAAGAATTTTGTGTTACTATCCTATTTCCATTTACCTTGAGACCATTTGAGTGCAACACTTTTTACCTTAGATATTTTTGTCAAACTTTGAGAGTATGTGCATCATTTATAAAGGGAGTGTTCCACTGCTAAATTTGGGTTATACCATCTTTACCTTTAGGTTGTTGAAAAAAACACTTTATTACATGGTTTGAGTAGTTTAGTGTTGTTACGTTGCTCAAATAATTTCAAACATTATTTCATACACCTTATTTTGCATAGAGTCCAAGTTTTTCACATTTGTCAAACCAAATATGAGTATACCTTTTGAGAATCTTTGTCTAGCATGGTTACACCATTTACCTTTGTCTAACCTATTCATCATAAGAGCCTAGTTTTATGCCATTATTTTCAAGAAAATAAACTATCTCAAAGTGTCTTTTGTTTCATATTTCATACCTAGTTGATCAAATTTATATCCAAGATTCAAATGCCTCATTTTTTTTAGAAGTGTTTCAAATCCCTTAGATTAAAAACTTGTCTCTATTTTCAAAGTCTCTCTTTTGATGTTGTTTGGCCAAGAGTCCTAGCGCATGCCTTGTTTGAGCCTAGATTTTGATGCCATGTTTAGCCAAAAGACCTAGCAACTTTTTTTTTATTATATAAGATTTATTTGAAACACTTCAACCTTAGATTTTAGCATTTTGATTTTTGATCCATTTAATTGATAATATTTATGTGAAACATGAGGTGTTAGATACTTAACGCTAGCTTGTTTTGTCATAGATCTTTGTATAAGCCTTTTTGGATATACATATCCATTTCTTTTGAAAAATCTAGACCAAGTTTGAATGTCATTTTTAGACATTACCCTTTTAGAGTTTGTATAACTCTTTTACCATTCATAGTAAAAAATTTAATATGGATCCCAATATGTTTTCCTACACTCGTAGTGGACTCATGTACGGTATAGGGGTTAGTAATGTGGTTGTGTAAGAAGAGATGGTTCAATACCCTTATATAGATAATGTTGTTTATTAGATTTATCCATATCCATCTCATAACACTCAAATAAGGGCATACATCCTAGACCCATTAGCTCAGTACTTAATAAATATGCCACTATATTCAAAATAGGATCAAGAAAAAATTGAGCAATACCTAGCTATGGTACCACTATTGTAGAACTATTTCTTAAATAATCGTACCTTCTTAATGCACCTTCCACATTTGATCCTTATTTTTTTGAATGACATCTATTGGAGAACAAATACAAGATTTTGGTTAGAGCCATAAAAGTAGGGGCTAAGTTTCCAATAGGCTTTCCCCATGAAAATTTACCAAGCCTAGTAAGAAGACCACACAATATCATTTATAGTCAATAGGATTATTCTAATAACCCTTTGGATCTTGCTTCAATGGTATATCAAGACTCTCATATAATTGATAAAGGAAAGGACATCTTGAAGGATAACTTCAATCAAATGCAAATGGTGTACCAAACCTACTTGAATTTAGTGCATAACTTTAATCAGATGACCATGATAAATATACCTCTTATTAGCTTAGTTCCTTCAATAAGAGTTTTAATAGATTTAATTGGTCAAGAAAATTATGGTGTATACCCATTCATGCAAAATGCCTCAGGGGATAACTTGTTTCATATGCCAACTATCAAGGAAGTGTCTTCTTCTTTTACATAAAATAATGATAAAAATATAGTGGACAATGCATAAGCAATGTCCAATCCAAATCAAAGTGGTACTAATGCACAAACAACTATTCAATAACATGTGCCTTTATTTCATACCATGAGTGGATTTTCCAACCTAGGAATGAGAGCTTTTGCACCCCAACCTCAACCGGTTACTTCCAATCCTCAATTAGTTGCTTCATCAAGCATGCAACCAATAGGAGTAGGTAGTCAACCAATAACCAATGTCATGCCTCAATATTAGAATGCGATGAATCTTATTCCTCTTCAATATGTGATGAGTATCATTCCACAACAATAGTCACAAATGAATATACCAATGAAATAAAGGCCAAATATATTTCCACCTCAACAAGGGAAAACTAATGTTCCACCTCGTCAGGGAATAACAAACATACCTTATTCTTCGCATACCAACATGCCAATTTAAAAAAATTGATGTTTAATCAATAATGTATTTATGTTGGATAGTGATAGGTGCCAAATCCCCAACAAGCATCTACTTCCCAATATGTATTTATGCAACAAGGAGGTTCTAATGTTTCTTAAGCACCTACAAGGCAATAATTACCTTTTGTTCAAAATGTGTTACTCATTCAGAGGTAGGGTCTTGGTTCACAAGTTCCTGCTCAATATCAATGTTTGAGTAGTCAACAATAGATCCCTATTCAAATGCAATAAGCATAGTATGGTTATATCCCTCCAACCCAACCTCATAATCCTCCAAGTCAAACCTTCATCACCAACCCTAACCAAAATATCATGTAGCCAAACATGTAATTTTAACAAACACATCCTAATCCACATATGCATATTACTAGTTCATTTCCCAACCAATCTAATGTATACCAAATTCCTCCATCATACCTTGGTCAAACTGCTACACTTTTGACCACCCAACCATCTACTCAAGCCAATATTGCCACAAGTTTCTTAGAGCAGGAGTTACAATAGATGAAGGATGAAATTGTTGTAATCCAAGTGGGCAAATAGATTAAAAAGTTTAAATTAGATGATGTGTGTTCATATCCTTTCAATATGGAATACTTACATATTCCATTTCCTCTAGGATATGAACCACCAAAGTTTGATAAATACAAGGAGAAAGGTGACCCTAAAGCCCATTTAGCTGATTTCTTTGTCACCTGCCAACTAGTAGCATATAGTGCTATATACCTTTTGTTGTTATTTCCAAGGAGCTTAGTTAGACAAGCCTTGGAGTGGTTCTTGAAGTTACCAAATAATTCAATAACTAATCTTGATGATCTTTTAGATAAGTTTTTGTAGCGCTTTTTCTTTAATCTTGAGCATGAGATTTCATTAGTTGACTTGATGTAAGTAAAACAAAAAGTGAGTGAGAGTTTTGATAGATACCTAAAATGATGGAGAGCACTTACAAGTTGATTCACTCACAATTTACCAGATAAACAATTAGCTATTATATTCACTAAAAACTTGCATAGTAAGATAGCCTATCATCTGGAACTACAATGTGCACATACCTTTAAAGAGATCATTAATAAAGGTTTGTTGATCGAGAAATATCTCATTAATAAAGGATTAATCAAGCTTAATTAAAATAATCAAAACCAAGTTACCAATCAGGGAAGTGGCCAAAACCAACATCCAATCCAAGTGCAAGCATCATAATCGGCACAGGCCAATAACTAAGATAGACCAAATCACTTCAACCATAATAGGAATTTTGTGGGAAATAGAGTAATAAGTTACGTCATGTTCAAATGGTGCAAACATCATTTGCACCACTTTTTTATCTAACTCTAACCTAACAACCTCTTCAAATGATGTTACAAGCACAACCAAGATCCACGTAACAAATGCCATAACCTTTACCATTATAAAACCCTCTTCCAAGGAGAACTATGTTACATGTCATATTTTTAGTGACTTTGGAGAGCCTATTGAGTATGTATTTCAAAAAATTACTACCACTAATTTGATTAGTTGGCCTATACAAAATCATTATTCTCAAGGCATCCTTTATCCTTATTGGTACCATGAAAATGAATTATGTGAATATCATCAGGTCAGTGGGCACAATTTATGAAGATGTGTACAAATCAAGCATTAAATTGAAAATATGTTGGAGAATGAGGAGATCACATTGGATGGTGGTGCTTCCACTTCCAATCAGAATCTTGGTATCTATTAAAACCCTTTTCTACAAAATAACTAGTAGTAACAACAACAATAGCAACAACCACAACTAGTGCAACAATAAAATCAACAATATCCAAATCAAAGGCCAAAATAATAGAATAAAAAACATCTATAGAATTAACAACAAAAACAACAATGTCAAAATAATGAACAAAACCAAGGTCAAAATAGTAATAGTCAATAAACTTACCATGTAGTTTCACATGACTACAATAGGGTTGTAGGTCATATTATGAGGGGTATCATTAACACCATCTCCATTAATCCTAGACTGAACACCAATTAATCTAGACCATTGCTAAATAATGTCACTCAGCCAAATTACATGGATAATCCTTCTTTGACCTAGGATTGCATACAAGCAAACTAGCAAAATGAGATTTGCATTTTTGAACCTTATACTAATAACTTGTCCTTACCCCATGACTACATACAAGTGTAATAGAAACCAAGACTTATACTATTTGTTCCCACGCCATCACCATAATTTGTTAATAATCATGGTCCTATACTTACTCTCAATTGTGAAATCACAACTCAAAGGTCATAGATTACCATTTTAAGCCCACAACCATCTACCACCTTACCCATTATCCAACCAGTCATTCAACCTTAGACTAAGCCATTTACCGTTGACTCAAAAAAGAAGTTTGATATTATGGAATAATTATAGAAGACACCAGCCCAGATCTCTATTTTAGATTTGTTGCAAACATCAACAATCCATAAGAACATTTTGAATAAGTTCTTAACCCAATCCATCATTTATAGTGACATATCCCCTAATAAATTTCAAGCTTTGGTTAGACACCTAGCTCTAGCCCAACAATTCATATTCAACCAAAGTGATATGTCTTCCCTTGACCCACTCCATAATAATCTATTGTACATAGAAGTTTGTATAAAGTGGCATAAAGTGAAATGTGTCCTTATAGACAATGGATCAGGGCTCAACATGGTGCCTCTAAAGCTCATTAAGCTTCTTGGGTACATAATGGTAGATCTCTAACTAAAAATGATAACTATCAAAGCCTAAAATAATTAGGAGAGAGAATCACAAGGCACCATTAGCCTACTAGTTATCATTGGGACTTTGACCCATGATACACTTTTCCATGTGCTTGATCTTGAGTTTTCATATAATATCCTTCTAGATAAGCCTTGGTTACATGAGATTCATGTAGTCCCATTGACACTGCACCAATGTATCTAGTTCTCCCATTCAGGGATGGAGGTAAATATTCTAAGAGATTTGCACCTGTATGAACACTGCAAACATCTCAAGGCCAAGTTTCAAATCTATAATTACCAATATGACATCCATGTTCCAAATAGGATAAAGTAAAGGTCATACTTATTGATCCTCCAGAGGATAATTGCATAGATCCTAATACCATGGATTCCCTTTCCCACATGCCACCTCCTAAAGCTTCCAATCATTTCACTATTATAGATAATAGCCTAAGGGAGTATGTGACCCATGATACCTTTCCTATTGCTGATCTTCCTCAGGATCCCAAGACCTTTGGAAGACCTAAAGTCACCCCACACATGCCTTGGCAATGAAAAGTAAAGATAAACTTCATAATCTAGGACCAGTCACATTCATACCAGCATCTAGCCAAGAACAAGACCCTTTCGAAGGAGATGAATCATGGTTATATGATGACAAATTGGCCATTTTTTATAAGAGCACCAAGTATCCAATTCCCAATAGGATCATGGAACATCAAGATTATGAAGGAAGAGGCCTCAAACTAAATCAACAAGGAACCATTGAGCCAATTTCCATGACTAAGTATAAAAGACCTTATGGACTTGTATTTAAATTTCCTGAGGGTGACCCCACATATCTCACTTGATTTCCATCACTGGTGGCTAGTGATGATGATGTCGATAGTAAATTAGAGTCTGATCCTAGCCTTATCTTCAATGAATTAGTTGAGACTAACCTATTTTATAATAATTCCATATATACCCTTAGCCCAATCATTCATAATAACCCATTACCATTATACTATCCCCAACTAATAGATTGGTAATAATAAGAATTCAGTTTTTTAATTGATGAGTTTTAGAATGATGAGGCATTTTGTGACTTTCTATGCCTTAGAGACAATGTTTTGTTGGGAGATTATAAATCAAGATTCTCAATCACATTGAATCTTGAAGTCTATTTTGGAGAGCGGGTGAACACCCTTAGCCAAAAACAAATAAATAAAACATTGAGGCCCCAAAGTGAAAACCTCTTTGAGGTAATTTTTGACCAGGGAAAAAGTAAAGATAAAGGCTATTCTAGTGGTGAAAACTTGTTCTAGGTGCCATTAGATGGGGGTGTTCATTCTTCTTCGAATATAAACCTGGAGACCACCAATGATGAACTTGCTTATGGATCTTAGTTTAGTTTTGAACAACAACAAGTGTTTGATCTGATTCTTCAATAATTTTTTACTATTTTTGTCACATGACGAAATCTCCCATTAGGGGACTTAGATTCATCATGCTTAGGGGAACTCAAAGAGCAAGTCCTAATAGAGGACTCTAGTATAGCCCAATAGGTCAAGTCTTTGCCTACTATCTTAGAAGACAACTTGACCATTTTAGTTATGGATATAATAGAGGTAAACATTAGGACTCCACCAGACCTAAAATGGATAAAATTAGGCACATCCCTCACTAAGGAGAAACATGAAGTCTTTTCAGCTCTATTGAGGGAATTTATAGATATCTTTACATGGGCTTATTTTACATCACCTTGTGGTACATCCTGATGTTAAACTATTTAAGAAAAAATTACATAAGATGCATCCTTGCATTGTTTTATTAGTAAAAAAAGAGTTGGAAAATATCTTAGAATCAAGATGTATTCAATCCATTGACTACTCAGAATGGATCTCTAATGTTGTACCTATTAGCAAAAAGCTTGAAGGAATTAGAATATGTACTAATTTTCAAGACATAAACAAAGCTTTCCCTAAAAACCACTTTCCATTTCCTAATATTGATATGATCATCAACTCCACTAAAAGTTATGAGATGCTTTCACTCATGGATGGCTTTTCAAGATATAACCAGATCAGAATAACACCAGAATATCAACACAAGACAACATTCACCACTCCATGGAGAACATTTTGTTATCAGGTAATGTCGTTTGGTCTTAAAAATGTTGGAGTTAAATATCAAAGATCCATCACTTTCATATTCCATGATATGATGCTTGATATTGTTGAAAACTACATTGACAACATACTAGGCAAATCAAAAACCAAGGCTGACCATCTAGAAGTGCTACATAAAATATTTGAAAGACTGTGAGAGTACAAAGTTTAACTAAATCCAAAGGAATGTGTGTTTGGCATAACATCAGGAAAATTACTTGGCTTCATTATGTCTCATAGAGGCATTGAAGTTGATCTGGCCAAGGTATAATCTATAATAGAGATGCCCCATCAACCAATTTGAAGTAACTCCATAGTTTGTAAGGAAAGATTCAATCAATTTAATGCTTCATATCTCAGTTAATAGACAAGTGTCATCCATTTACACATCTTCTAAAAAATGGAGTTACATTCCACTAGGATAATCATTACCAAACAACTTTTTAATAGCTCAAATATTACCTAGAAAATCTGCCTATTTTATTCCCCCTTATGTTAGGAAAACCATTTTTGTTGTACCTATCAACTATAGATAGTGTCTTGTAGGTACTTCTAGCTCAACATGATGATAATGGAAAAGATCATGTAGTATACTACTTAAGCCATACATTGGTCATGTATGAACATAACTATATGCCTATTGAAAAAACCTGTCTAGCCATGGTATTCATAGCTTATAAATTACAACACTACATGTTGAACAATAAGACCATGGTTATTTCAAAAGTAGTTCCACTCAAGTATCTAATATCTAAAACAACTTTACAAGGTATAATGGCCAAGTGGATCATGCTTCTTAGTGAGTTTGACATCGATTATGTCAATCAGAAGGCAATCAAGTGATAGGTCCTTGTAGATCATCTTGCTAAAACACCCCTTGTAGACATAGAGCCACTCACATTCTAATTTCCTGATGAATTCATCATGACCACCATTAACATACCTCTTGAAAAGTAGCATTAGAAGCTATATTTTGATGGATCATTTATTGCACATGGATTGGGGGTAAGCCTCTTATTTATTACACCACAAGGGGATCTAATTCCTAAGTCTTTCAAAATCAATTTTCCTTATACTAACAACATGGCTGAGTATGAATCACTTATTGTAGGACTTTGATAGGTAGTATATTGGAAACATAATTCATCTCAAGGTTTATGATGATTCTCAGTTAATCATCAATTAGGTCATAGACCATTTCTAAACTAAGATGATAAGCAGGTTCCTTACAAAGCTATGGTTGACACTCTTACACAACAAATTTTAGATATCTAATTTGAGCATATATCAAGGGCTAGTAATATAATTTTCAATGCCATGGCTACTATCATCTCACTGATTCAAAAAATGGACAAAACTAGAGAGTACCAGTTCCTTGTTGAGAATTTGGTCACACCAACTCATGAACCTTTAGTCATCGTAATGATTTCTGATATTATTGGTCCTAATTCTATCTAGTATTCAAACCTTTATAATTACCTCTATGACCAAGTTATACCACTTAATCTATCCCACAAACAAACCAAAGCCTTTATCCATCACTTCACTTATTATACTCTAATTGGATAAACCCTCTACCACCATAGTTTTGATAGAACTCTACTTTTTTGTTTAACTTCGATACAATCTACACTATCATTACAAAAAGTACACCAAGTATGTGGCACCCACTCTAATGGGGTTATCTTATCCAAAAATATTTTTTGTACTAGTTATTAGTAGCCCATGATGGATGCAAATGTAGTTGCATATGTAAAGAAGTGTGATAAATGTCAATGACATGCCAATCTGATTCATGCCCCATCTAAGATTTTGAAACCAATGTTGACACCATGGCCATTTTTTGTCCATAAATATATCCTTACTACCATTGAATATTTCACTAAGTGGTTCAAAGCTATACCCCTCACTTACGTGACTAAAAACTAAATTTCCAAGTTCATTTTCAACCATGTCATCTATCACTAAACTATCCCCTCTGACATATATCTAATAATGGAGGATCAATCAAGAACAAGGATGTTGACAAGCTATGTGATGATTAAAACATCACACAACATTTCTCTATGGCATATTACCCTCAAGGTAGTGGTCAGGCTGAGGCATCCAATAAAATAATTTTTAACATTCTCCAAAATATTTTTAATGATGTCGATCATGATTGACACCTTCAAATACTTTGTGCCCTTTGGGAATACCATAAAAATAACTGTACCCCCATGGGAGCCACTCCATACTCACTTATTTATGGTACAAAATCCATCCTTCTCATTGAGGTTGATTTACTTTCACTACATATATCTTTCAAACATGCTCTAGATGATCATGATTATCAAGTAGCTCACCTGTAAGAGCTAGACCTACTTGATGAAAAATGTATAGCTACACTATATAGCTACACTCAATAATGTTTAGGCATATCAGAACTAACTCAAAGGCCACTACAATCAGAACATCAAATATAGAACATTTAAACTTGGTGATCTTGTTCTTAAAGAAAACCAAAATAATACCACAGTTGATAAGAATCATAAAGGTAAATTCAAACCAAATTGGATAGGGCCTTTCATCATTACTACATATTATGGATGAGGAGCATATAGGCTTGCCACACTAGATGGAGATAAACTTCTTGAGTTGATGAATATTATTTACCTCAAGTGATACTATGCTTGAGAATTATAGTGTATTCTCTATAAGGACCATTTCTATTATGCCACTTTATCGCTATTCTTCTTTGTATGAATATCATTCTTACTACTCCTTTTATCCTATCACTTACCATTCCATTCTATAGGCCAAACATGTTTTGAATCCTATTTACCTAGCCTGTTTGACCTTGGTTTCGCCATTAGTTTCACATTTTTAACACCAATGAATCCAAGTAATTTTAGTATTTGTTTTGATCATTTTAGATAGAGATAGTATTTTAGATCACTATGATAGAAGTTTTGGTAGTTACATCCTTCATTCATTGTTCCTTTCTTATCACCAATATTTCTACTAATTATAACCACCTATGGGCAAATTCGTACCATTGATCTATGCCATTGTGTTCTAAATATAACCACCTATGGGCAAACTAGGAGCAACATTTGTTTATTGAGCCTTGACATACCAACTTGCCTTTTCCTATGTTGTACTATGCCTTTATATCAACTGTGCCTATTTTGTTTGAATAGATGGCTACACTAGTCAAATTCCTCTATTATGAGGTAGAACTATAGTGACTTGAGGTCCTAATCTAGGACTATGTATGTAGTGCTCGATACTTGTTGAGGTTAACTTAGTCACCCTTTTTAGCCACACTCTCACCATTTTATGAGAAATCTAAGCCACACTCTCATCATTTTGTTAGCAACCTAAGCCACACTCTCATCATTTTGTTAGCAACCTAAGCCACACTCACTATTTTGTCGATAACCTAAGCCATGATCTCACCATTTTTAAAGCAACTTAAGCCATGCTCTCACCATTTTGTGAGTAACCTAAGCCACACTCTCATCATTTTATGATATTGAATCATTTAGTGTCTCATCATTCTCGATTGAGTTGAGATAGTTCAAAAATTCCAAAAATATTTGTAAAACTATTAGAAAAAACCTAAAACATTGACCACCTCTTTGCCTTAAGGATTCAGAGAACCCTTACTAAGTCACAAGCAAATCACTTGCTCCATCCTTTTTGGCCTTTTATCCCATGCACTTGTTATTTTGCTAGACCATTCCTATTCTTCTATTACATTCATTATGTTGTTTTCATTAGTTATCATTTTATTCCCATTTCCTAGTAGAACTACATTTGGCCTAAATTTTTTGTTGAATATTACATCCAAGGAACTATGTAGGCAACATCTACTTGCTTAGTGCATATGGAGATAGCTTGACCACCCCCTTACTTTTTTTTATTCCCCCACTCTTTTAGTTTGTTAAGTTATTGCCTATTTTCTAGGAGCAATGTTCGTATGGCTTAAATGTAAATTATTTATTTCTTTATTATTTTGTTTATATGCCTATTTATTTGTTTTCAATACTATTGCCTTGATTTAGTTTATGTGAATTCATTGGGTGATTCCTTTCCCACAAATTATTCTTGAGTCCATCCATATTCATATGTCTACATTAGCATCATGGTTTCTATTATTGATGCATTATTTTCTATTGAGTGTTGGATTGTGGAAGTCAGTCCTTATGTATATTTCAGCCAAGTCCTCATGATGTTATATCATGATTCCTATCGATAGTGCTACAAAAAAACTTAATATTTCAAAAGTCTATTCAAAATGGTGGCATTGACATCTTTTCAACACTAACAAGATGATTCACTCCAAATAATCTCTTACATAGAGTAATTAAACAATAAAAGAAGTTCAACCTTTGTTTAGTTCAGATGAGTATCTCCCTATTAGCAGGTTGTCCCAATTCATCTTTATATTCTATAGCATATTATCATCATCATCAACCAAATCAATCATGTTTTCCATAATCGAGGTCTAATGATTATAACTGCATATGGCTAAATCATTACACACCATCCCACCTACATTTTTCAATGATTATAACTACCTTTGGACAAATCATTGTGTTGTCACCACTTTACTTTTTTTACCCATATAGGGGCATGTTACTATCTTGTTTATATGTCCTAACTAGGATAACTTCATCTTCTCAATGATTATAACCACCTTTGGGTAAATCATTGTGTTTTCATGCCACGTTGCCACTATCGAGGTATAATGCTTATAACTTCCTTTAGGCAAACCATTATACACCATCCCACTTACATTCTCAGTGATTTTGACTACTTTTTCAATATCATTATGTTCTCATCCCATCATTTTCCTTTCTTTGATCCCATCATCTCCATTCTTTCTTTCAAGGGATTGCTTACCAACCTTTCCTTGTGCCAATCATTCCCTCGAGAGGGTATCATACAATTAGTTCATCATCATTATAGTTGTAGGCATATAGGACCTTTTCATTCTTTGAGAAGATGTTACTATGCCTATAGCTTGCAATGCCTTCCAAAATAGAGGAAAATTATAGACACCTGAATTTGGCCACTAATGACCATCAACCAGGCTTTTGACCAATTCTTACCAAAATGCACAATTTGGACTCAAAACACTAAAGCACATTATAAGATTTGAAAATGGCATATTCAAGTGTCAATTTTGGCTAGGATATCATTAAATGGGGAAATGCAATTTATGGGCCAGCTAACTTTGATAAGATCATTTCAAGTTAAAATGACTATTTTACACCAAGGTGCTCTAGATTACTCTTTTCTATCAAATATCTTGCATGAGACATGTGCCTTTGTTATTTTGTGTTGGAAACATCCTAAATGGGATAATAGATCTAATGCATCTAACATCAAATTCTAATTCTAATCTAGTCAAATTTTAAGCCAATAACAAGACATTTTGATCAATTTGTGTAATTTATGCACAAAGAGCCAAGGTTTGCATCAAAGTTAGGGCCTTAAGTCAATTTTCCATGAAACTTGTTGAATAATTTATTTTTGGAAATGAATATTGAATATCTACATCTTTAGGTGACCTTATTTTTGGGGAAGGCATCCCATGCCATAAATGCCACAAATATTTGAATCAAGCCACCCCATGCCTTTTAAATTCCCCTCTATCCCAAATATTGATGAGCTTATTTATGGATTTTAATTTCATCATAGGATTAATCCTTAGCCACTCATCTCAATCTTGACATAGATGGCTCAAGTTGATTTTAGCCATTTTCTAAAATCTATAAGTAGGAGGCCTTGCCACATGAATTTTAAGATTTGATAAGCCAAAGTTATCATGCCCAAATACATTTGAAAGATTCATGAAATTAGTGTTATAATGCCAAAATATTGAAATAAAATCCAAGCCAAAGCCAAAGCCAAACAAGGTGCCAAGGAGAGATAGAGGATAGTCAAGCTCCATTGTAATGGACTTCATGAGCACAAACCAAGAAATCCACTACAACAAGCTATTTAGAGCATCTAAGTAAGGTGAATGATTTATTTTTCTTTGTATTCTAGTTGTGTTTATCATTTTGTTTTTTTAAATATGATCCTCCTTTAAGATAGGCTTAGGGTGTTAGCTTAGTGTGTTCTTTGTTTGGATTTTATTTCATTCACTAACACCATACTAATCTCCCCCTATTGCAATCCTATGTTCACAAATTCAAGAGATTTATAAGAAAAGGCATTTTTGGTAATCTCCATCGAGGCTATGGATGCCTAGATGGTAGTGGAACAAGCCTTGAGTGAAGCGAAATTTATCTCTATCAGGGCTATAGATTCTTGACTAATAGTAGAGAAGTACCCAAGCCTTCCTTGTACAAAGCATGGTTCTTAATAAACATCTAAATATGTTATAAGTCAGTGTTAATGGTCAAGGCCATGATTCTATAAGTTGTTCCCTAAATCCCATGGAAAATAGTAAGTGGAATCAAAGCACACACATATCATGACTAGGTTTTGATATTTGATCCTAATTTTACATGTGTAAGACTTGTTTTAACCATGAATTGATCTTAATAATGGTACTTGATCAATTGAATCAATAAAATAGTCATTAGTTTGAACCAGAGTCTCTGAATTCTAATATATTGCTATGTTTCCCCTAGAAGCCACCATTTTTTGAGGTCAACATACCCCCATTTCTGAAAATGGGGACCTTTGTTTAAAATCATGCTAACCTTGGATCTTTGTGTTTCAAGTTGTAGGGTTAATGGAGTCCATACAAAATGGACAATGTTTGATTTTCATGATTTAATGTTGATTTGATCTTTTACTAGCCTATGGTCTATCAAAAAACAAGTTGAATCAATGATTGGTCATCTAAAAACCCTCATTCTAATTACCCTAGCTTAGGTTCTTTTGAATCAAATTCAAATTTGAGCAGGATCTATTTTTCATGAGAATCATTTTATATTTTAAGCTTAGTTTAAGTTTTATCCTAGTTCCTAGTCATATTTATTACATACCACTAAGACCTTAATCTAAAACTTTATGTTAAGTCATTTATATCTTAGATATCAATGATTCATGGGGACTAATAAATGAAGGGACTCTTTTATTATGTTTCAAACTTAGCTTAGAATTTATATTAAAGTTTTAATCATGTTTATTGACATGAAAAAAACATTAGTCTAAATTTTTTATGCTATGTCCTTTAAGTCTATAAACACTTATGTATTTACTTTTATGCCCACAAAAATGGAAAAACCCAAACGTGACAGGTGGAAAGATCGCAAGGGCTTCAAAAGAGATCAATGACCCATGGGAAAGGAGCACAAGTCAATAAATAAAGCATTAGATCAATGGTGCATGTTAATTCAAGCATTGAATATCCAATAGAGAGCGATGGTTTGAAATGTCAAAAGGTTATAAGATCAGCATAAGGGTGACACATGTCACCATCTCAATGGGTAGTTCAAAGATCTAACAACAAGCATAAGTTAATAGATAAAGACCCTGAGATCTTGCCAAGTGGCATACCTACATTTAATTACACCAAGGACATTTTATTATATTGAAACTTTATCCTAAAGAATGGAACAAACTTGAAAACAAGTGTCACCATCTCAGTGGGCATACCAAAGATCCAAAAGAGGGCATGAGTTAACATGTCAAAGCTACTGAGAACAAATACGAGAGTGACAAGTGTCATGATCTTGGCTAACGATCCAATGGATTGATAGCCCATGCTCAAGCTTATATATGAAAGAAGAGATCAATAGTTCACCATCGATCATGCATCTAGAGATTGATGATGTAAATGAAGATAGGATTTCTCAACAAAGCTTAGATTGAACAAGAAGCTTCCACATGGCACAATGGTGCTCAAGTGATAAAAAGAGCTTAGAGAACTCAAATAGGTACCAAGTGGCATGATCACATTCAATCGTGTATCTAGAGATCAAAGGTGCATATTTAATCTAGGTTTACTATTATATGAAATAATGAAACATGTCTAAAAGCACTTAATGTTCAATTTTTAAAATAAATGAGCAAGACTCAGTATTTAGGGGAACTGCATTAGGCTTAGGGTCTAAAAGTTAAGTTAGATAAGGACTATTCCTTTAGTAACTAAGCTTGTTTAATATTTTTAAAAGGAATATTCTTTTGTAAAGGCATGTGTAGCTTATAAATCACATGGCTTATTAGTCATAGTTAAATAATGCCATTGGTTCTAAAGCATTGGTAAATGGATACTTGTCTTTGATACGTGTCTAAGTGCTATTTGAGAATGGATGACTTAAAGCATCTCATAGGTTGCTCTCATAACCTATAAAGGAGGTTTTTTAATTGTAAAAAAATGGGGATTTCTTAGAGCTAAAATTACTTTGTAAACTTTAAACAAGCAGTACAAGCAAGGAATTTTGCAAAGTTTATCTAGTATTTATTTGTGTGTTTTCTATCATGGTTGTTTCCTCAATTATTTCGTGTGATATTTAGATTTGAGTTGTTTTTATGGATCCTAGATGTACACATGTCAATGTAGAGTTATTAATTTGTGCTTATGCTAGGTTGATTGAAAGATCTTAAGTTTATTTTGTTCTCTTTTGCTTTTCTTGAAGATGTGTAGAAGTAATTTTCCTATGGAAGTAAACCTTTAAAGTGAACCTAATTTATTGTTTGCATTACCTTTCCTTAGACATTTTCCTGATATACAGTAGGATTTGTTCCTATGAAATTTCATGATATATATTGGTTAAATGCATGTCTAGATGAAATCTAAACTTTGTCATAATGTCTAGGTTGAATATAAAAAACACCTTCAATCTACCTTACCCTCCCTTTTGCTCCTTTTTGACCAGATCACTATAGTTTAACTTGTCATTGTAAATATTCTTACTAGATTAGGGTTAGAATTCAGGGTTTGGGCATCATTCATTGGAATTAGTTTAGATTAATTTCATATTCATAAATTTTTAGGACCATGGTTTCTCCCAACAACCATTTACATGTTCATTTTATGAAACAATCATTTAGCTTGGCCGCTACTCCACCATAGATCTCAGGATGATCATAACCATCAACTCATGTAATGGATTATTTGAATCTATAAATAAGAAGTGTCTATTAAAAATTATATGAACCTATTGATATATTTAGGTGCATCAACGTGGAAAACATTGGTTCTAGAAGGAGGGATTAAGCTAAAGCTTTGTAAATTTTAAATATCTTTGCTAATTTTAGTAAATTTTATTCAAAGATCAGTTGATTCTTTGCATATTTATGTTATTCTTAGCTCAATTTTGTAAAGATCAATGATATCAATGGTTCTATACTAGTCTTTGGGCTTCATTTAGCTAAAGATCAATATTCTTTGAATATCCATGAGTAATTATGGTAAATATAGCTTGAAATATATGAATCCAACAAGTTTGAGGTTAGTAATAGTTGTTTTGTTCAAAGATTGATAAATCCTTTACAAATTTGAGTTTATTTAAATTTAAACATGTAAATATCATTCATATTCATGTATTTGGACATATCTTTGAGCTAATTTAGTTAAAGATTGATGTTATTTTTGGTTTTCTATACAATTTTGTGCAAAATTTGCTTACATGTGTAAGTCTAATCACTGTTCTTTGTAAAGATAAGATTTACACATTTTATTTCAAATAGGATTCAAATATTTTACAAGCTAGAACTACCACAAGTAAGATCCTCATCAAGGTATGGCATGGTTAGGTGTATATTCTATCAATGTGCCTAGTTAGGTACATAACTTACCAAGAAATCTTGAAAGGTATTTGCCTTCTTTTAGTCCTAATAATGTTGTCATAACTAAAGAATATGTTAAAATATTTAAGGATACTTTGAGACTTCTAAATATAGTTCATGAAGATGTAGCATGTAGATTATTTCCATTTACTTTGAAATATATTGCATATGAATGGTTTATTAACCTACTTGAGAACTACATTTTCAATTGGAATAACTTTAATAATTACTTCATTGACTAATTTGGCAAAATCATTAGTCCATGCATTCTGTATCAGCAATTCATGACTTTTAAGAGAGATTCTAATGAGACCATTAGATCCTTTAATGCCAGATTCTAAAAGATGTTTAATAGAACCATAGATACTTATAGACTTGATGAGGCTTTAGCCTTATATATTTACAAGGATGATTTGGATCCCATGACTTATGTGTTTATTAAAAGGTCTGTTGGAGTCATAAACACCTTCGCCTTAGCCTATGTTGAAGATATAATAATCAATGATCAAATGTAGCCTCAAGGTCAGCCTGCATATGTTATCCTAAATATTAATCCCAATTTACTTAACTGAATGTCATTCCTAATTCCAATCAGAATGTGTCTACCTTAAATTAAACACCAGTCTTGAACCAGTTGCCTTTAAACCATGCCCATCTTAGCCAAAATTTGGGGTTCTTAAATAATGCAACAAATGGATCTCATCCACAGGAATAGAGAGATTTAATTTCAACCACTAGTAATAATAATCAAGTTTAAAACTTAGAAGCACCAAATAATGAGAATGAATCCATACTTAAGATGGTCCAAAAGTTGAGCACTAATTTTATTCAATTATAAAATCAAGTGGACAATACTAGGGAAAACTCTAATAGAAACTATGATTCTCAAAGGTTCAATAGGCCTACAAATAAGTTTAATGATAAAAACAATAATAGGTCATATGATAATATATATGAAATGAATATTTTTGATATAGGTCTAGCTAATCATTATAATTTATTTAAAGCATATCAAAGTGAAAAGGATACATCTGAACTTGTGTTTAATTAAGACAATGTTGCAGGGACATCTAGATTTACAAAGACATCTAAATATTTCATGGTAGAGGATTTTAATTTTCCATTTGAAGGATAAAATGAACATAAATATGCTCTAGAAGAAGGAATATCCATTCAAGATGAGAATCCCCATGAACAAGATTAGATACAAGCTGACCTCTCTTCAAAAGATAGTTGTGAAAATAATTCATATGAGGTCATTGCTGAAATAAAGAGTACTCCTGAAGAAGGTGATCATTGGCAACATTTATACTAGGATTTATTGAAATAAATTGGGTATTCTAAGATGGAAATGTTATTTTGGAGATCCCAAAGCAAGATGATTTGGGACTCGATTGGGTAGAAGAGATGCCATTCTTCATAGAGGATGAAGATGAAATAAGTATAGCAGATCAGGGATTTCCATATAACCCCATCAAAAGGTTGGAAGTATGTGATCAAACTAATTTAAATGGTAAGGTTGTAAATTAATTTCATGCCCTTTTAGTTGATCATGATGAAGTAGCCTTTCAAGATGACTTGGAAAGTTTTGGTGCAAAGATTGGTAGTCCATCTCCACCTCAAGTTGAACTTAATGAAGACATCAATTTAAGAATGATAGTTGAGCTACCATCATTGAATAAGGATGATATAAGTCACTATCAATCTATAAATAAAGGATAATTATCATAATTGACACAATATATAAGGCTTTGGGGAGAAGATGATTGGGTTTTAGATCTATATCTTCAATCTAGGTACTGGAGAATGGAGATGAGGAATCAAGATACATCACATAGAAGATATGAACAAACAAATGCTCCTATCCACAAGAAGAGGACATTGAATGGAATAAATCATGTTTCAAGGTTTTGTATTAGTTTAAATAACTTTCCATTTTATGCTGGAGGCAAGTTCTTTATGGAGTTAGTTTAGGTAGGTTTTAGATTAGTTTCTTTTCCTATCCCTTGTATAAATATTTGTTTGTTTACTATTTTTTTTGCTTTATGTTTAGTGTTTTTACTTTATTTGATTTATTATTTACTTCTAACTAATTCCTTTTGGATATCCCTTAGCTCAAATTTCACCTAATTGCTCAAGAACTTCACAATTCATAAATGCAGGTATGACTTCTCAATATTGGTCGACCATGGATTATTGAAATGTGAACTTGATGTTATAGTTTGGAGGAACTAGAAAAGACTAATGGATAGGTTAATTATTCCTTGAAATTTTAATCCTTATTATGATCTAAACTTGATTCTAAGAAGGATTTCACATATGAGATGAAAGCTTGGATTATTGAAACATAGTCATGTTTGCACTTAATAAACATTATTGCCTAGGATAAAGTTTGCAACCAAGGATGATTGTCTAAAGATAAAAACACATGACCAAATCTCAAAACCTAGCTAACCTGGTTGCCAACCTTTTCTAGAGAGTCAAAAATGATTTGAAAAATACAAAAATAAAAGCTTTATTGCAAAATCTAAGATCTTTCTAAGCAAAGGTGATTCTAGTAATCTCCACCAAGGATATGGATGCTTGGCTGGCAGTGGAATAAGGCCTTGAGTGGAGTTGAAGGTATATCTATTAGGAATATGGATGCCTAGCTGGTAGTAGATTAATGTCCAATCCTTCTCTATATAAAACATGGTTCTTAATGAACATCTAAATATGATATAAGTCAATGTTAATGGTCAAGGTCATGAATCTAGAAGTTGTTCCCTAAATCCCATAGCAAACAATAATTGGAATCAAAACATACACATGGCATGAATAAATTTTGATATTTGATCCTAATTATGCATTTTTAGGACTCTTTTTAACCATGAATTGATCTTAATAATGGTACTTGATCAAATGGAATGAATAAACTAGTTATTAGTTTGAACCAAAGTCTTTAAATTCTAACATATTGATATGTTTACCCCATAAGTGACCATTTGTTGAGGTCAACATACCCCCATTTCTGAAAATGGGGACCCTTGTTTAAAATCATAAAAATTTATGTTATAAATTGGACATTCAACTTGATCAAGAACTAGTATTGAATATCTTGTGTTGATCTAGTTTACATGGATCTGTTAGCACATGTATTCATTTGACCTTGATCTTATTTTCTAACCTTAGATATCTATGTTTTAGGTTGTAGGATTAATGGAGTCCATCTAAAATGGATAATGTTTTATTTTATTGATTTAATGTTGATTTGATCTTTTACTATCCTATGGTCTATCGAAAAACAAGTTGAATCAATGATTGGTCATCTTAAAACCCTCATTCTAATTATACTAGCTCAGGTTCTTTTGAATCAAATTCAAATTTGGGTGGAATCAATTTTACAAAGGAAACACTTTATATTCTAAGCTTAGTTTAAGTTTTAGCCTAGGTCCTAGTCATACTTTATTAAATATCACTAAGACCTTAATCTAAAACTCTATGTTAAGTCCTTTATATCTTAGAGATCAATGATTCACGGGGACTAATTAAGGATGGGACTCTTTTATTATGTTTCAAACTTAGCTTAAAATTCATATTAAAATTTTAATCATGTTTATTGAAATGACAAAAACCTTAGTTTGAATTTTTTATGCTAAGTCCTTTAAGTCTCCAAACACTTATGTCTTTAATTTTATGCCCACAGAAAAGGTCAAACCTAAAGGTAATAGGTGGAAACATTGTTGGGGATTCAAAAGAGATCAATGACCTATAGGAAAGGATCGTAAGTCAATAATTCAAGCATTAGATCAATGGTGTACATTAAATCAAGCATCAAAGATCCAATATAGAGTGAAAATTTGAAATATTAAAGGGTTCTAAGATCAGTACGAAGGTGACATATGCCACCATCTTAGCAGGCAGTACAAAGATCTAATGACAATTATAAGTCAACAAACTAAGAGCCTAAGATCATACAAAGTGGCACACCCATGCTCAATCACACTATAAGCACTTTATTTTATTAAGAATTTATCTTATGGAATAGAGTGAACTCAAAAACAACAAGTGTCACCATCTTGGTGGACAGATCAAAGATCCAATGGAGGGCATGAGTCAACATGTCAAAGCTATTGAGAAAAAATACAAGAGTGACAAGTGTCATGATCTCAGCTAATGATTTGATGGATTGTTAGCCCATGTTTAAGCTTATATATAAAGGCAGAGATCAACGGTTCACCATCGATCATGCATCTAGAGATCAATGGTGTGAATAAAGTTGGACTATTTCAATAGAGCTTAGATTGAATGAAAAGATTCCACATGGTGTGATGGTGCTCGAGTGATGAAAATATCTCAGAGAAGCCATGAGGCTTCCAAGTGGAAAACTTACATGTAATCATGCATTTAGAGATTGAAGGTGCGTATTTAATCTAGGTTCAATATTGCATGAAATAATGACACATGTAGGGAAGCAAAAAGAGGTCATTTTTTTAAATAAACAAGGACTCAGTAGCCACAGGAAACTGCATTAGCTTTAGGGTCTCAAAGTTAAGTTAGATAAGGAATATTCCTTTTTTAACTAAGATTGTTTAATATTTTGAAAAGGAATATTATTTTGTAAAGGCATGTGCAACTTATAAAACATGTGGCCTATTAGTCATAGTTAAATAATGTCATTGGTTCTAAATCATTGGTAAAGGGATGATATTTAGATTTGAATTATTTTGATGGATCCTAAATGTTCACATGTTAATACAGAGTTGTCAAATTTATGCTTATGCTAGGTTGATTGAAAGATCTTAGGTTCATTTTGTTCTCTTTTTATTTTCTTGAAGATGTGCAGAAGCTATTTTCCTATGGAAGTAAACCTTTAAAATGAACCTAATTTCTTATTTGCATTACCTTTCCTTAGACATTTTCTTGATATACAATAAGATCAGTGCCTATGCAATTTCATGTTATATGGTTAAATGCATGTCTGGATGAAATCTAAACTTTGTCATAATGTCTGGGTTGAAGATCAAAAATACCTTCTTTCTGACTTACCCTCCCTTTTGCTCCTTTTTGACTAGATTACTGTAGTTTAGCTTGTCATTGTAAATATTATTTCTAGATTAAGGTTATATTTTAGGGTTTGGGAATCATTCATTAGATTTAGTTCATATTAATTTCATATTCACAAATTTTTAGGACCATGGTCGCTCCCAACAACCATTTACATGTTCATTTTGTGAAATAGTCATTTAGCTTGGCTGCTACTCCACCATAGATCTCAAGAAGATCACAAGCAACAACTCATGCAATGGATTCTTTGAATCCATAAATGAGAAGTGTTTTTTAAACATAATATAAACATGTTGATATATTTAGGTGCATCAATAGTTACCATTGATGACATTTACAAAATGTATGAAAATCTATCTTATGATTTTCCCATCTTTAATGATTCCCAAAACAAATCAAGAAATAATGAGCATCAATTCATTGATGTATACCCACCCTCTAAGATGATATTTCAAATCCTTATAAGTATAAGCCATCAATCCTCATCTCACATTCAACCAACTTTTTTATCTCATTAGCATATAAATACCACCTAATTAAAATTCCTACCATAATATACATTATAGGTGATTTTAATATTTTAGCCTATATGACTATTCAGACCTATCTTAATATAGTTTTAACCACTTCTAACCCACCTAAATATCTACTATAATCACTCATTTACAACTCTATTAGTCAACCCAATATCACTCAGTTACAACCACTACAGTCAACTACATCAACCATGACATAAAATGTGTCAATACAGTTTTTTATATTTCATCCAAATACACTATCCAAGACATATAATATGTCAATTTAGTTTTTTTATCACCAAACTATATTTACCTAGCCAATACAATTTATTTTAGTCATATTTCACCAAATTATATCATCTTGGTTGATATAGTTCATTTTAGTCTAGTTTCACCATATTGTATTGACCTAGATGATTAATTCATTTAATTCATATTTCATTATACTATATTAACCTATCTGATATAACTAATTTTTATCATATTACACTAGGTTATATTAACCTAGCCAATATTGTATATCACATTTTTTTATCACCTCCCAAAGATACTAGCATTACCCTAGACACTAAATTCTTTGTTGTAACATAAATATACATAGATTTTGAAATCATTACTAGCATGATTAATTTTTAGGTTATCTCCAATCCACTTATATCCCACATATTGGGGCATCTTTTGATTTCTATCCTCTTCTTCTCACACATGTTGGGGTATGGATCCCCATCCTTCTCTTACTACAAATTGGGGCACCTTGTGTTGCCAACCCTTTTCTTATTTCATCCTTCAAGGCATCTCATGATGTTAATACTTAATATTATGCATGTTTTGGGGGATATTTATATACCCATAATCATTATCTTGGATTCTTGATCTCTCATCCTTACTTTGAGGCAGTAATCAATAACCTTTCACATTTGACAAATAAGAAAATTCATCTTCAAGAAACTTTTCAAGACAACTATGCTCATATTTCACATGATCTTTGATATAGTTGTTAGAATAGATAATTCCTATTATTGTGTCTCATGTTTCTTTGATTTCCTACATTTTATTCCCTTATCAACATTTTTATTACACCATTGCTTCCTTTTTGGTTATTTGGTATCTTACAGTTAGCCTTAATTCCCCTCATGAATCTTAGGTATCACCTTCAAGTTTATTTTTAGCATTTATATCATTTTAAAATTGGCCTTAATTTCCATCATGGATCTTGGGTATCAACTTCAAGTTTACTTTATATCATTTTACAATTAGCCTTATTTTCCATTATGAATCTTAGGTATCACCTTTGAGTTTATTTTAATATTTTTACCATTATTTAGTTTGCCTTAGTTTATTTGTGATCCTTTAGGATTTTTTTTTTGCATTCCTCCTCTTTTGGGATGACTTGTATTAGTGATTATGGTAATCCTATTATAATTTGATATGGCATATCCAAATACATTAGCATCGTGCTTTTCCATTTTCTATACATTTTACATGCATGCTCATTGTTAGTTTTATATATTCTACGAAATTAACATTTATTGCAAGTTCTACTTTAAATATCTTATGTTACAACTTAACATTGATTTATCTACACACCATTGGGTTTATTTTGAATTATACCTAATACTTATACTTGGTCCTTAGGTATTTTTCTATTCTTACACATCTTGGTTTTACAATTTGTGAGATGCATTTTAACATCCAGGACTACAACCAATTCTTCCTCACAAATTCTCATCCTTTTTCTTTCTGTATTCATCCATTTTTTTCAATACATAAATCATTTAGGTATTTACTATCATTTTTATAACTCACTAATTCCTCTTGGATTTTTATTTTATGAATTTCATGGTAAGACCTATGGAATCAACTAGGTCCTCGTCACAAAAGCCCATCATTCTATTTCATAGATTATTTTCTTCCAGCCTTAGTAAGGTGTCTTCTTAGAAACACAAGGCAATGGTCAAGAGCATTTTTTTCCCTCACTTTGAATCAGTCATATTCTATTGTATTAAAACTATAACAGTCTCTCTCCATGTCCCCATTCACATTATACTTTCTCTCATGATGACGATTCATACATACCTATCATTGTACCATCTTCCTTTACACTTTTTTTGCGATTGAGGAAACCTAATCATTCAATGATCATTTACATCATTCCAAAATTTTAATATCCTTTTGGGCTCACCAAGGTCAGTTTCAAGATTACACTCTTTTCTAAAGTGAAAGTCTAGGAGTCTTTATCCACCATGGCCTTTAGATCATCTCCTTAGTGGATAAGTGTAAGCTCTCTTGTCATATTCATATTTAACAACCATGTTTAGTTTTTACAAATATATATTGAGGAGGAACATATAAAAATTTAAGAATTAAAATTCAAATCATAATAAAATGTAATGTTAAAATTAAAATCAAATCTTAAAATTTTTTTCACACCAAATGATGTGATTTTTTTTGGCACATATATTATTCTATTCAAATATAAAACTCCATAGTTGGCCTCATAATATAGTTTATGTCTATTGGGGTGTGGTTTGCCACTAGATTGGGTTAGGGGGTCTCATTTCATCATCATATATTCTTACATTCTAGTGAAACCTAATTTCTCACACAAGTACCAAATCTTCATAGTAGATCGATGGCTTTATAATGGGTCCTAAAGAGTAGAAAATAGGTTGTGGGGAAGTAGAATCATTTAATTCTTTATGCATGTCAACATTAATGGGATGATATTTATGCTTCACTAATTAACCCAAACTTACATCATTATATAGGGTTCTCTAGGCCCATTGACATTGAAATCTCTTAGTCTTTTCGAATTGATTTGAGTGTCTAATTTTCAGTTAAGATCATGTTTTCACCTTGGTGATGCCTTATTTTCCCTCCTTCCATCTTTCCCCCTTGATGAGCAAGTTTATTCCAAAAAAATCCATTTTCCTAACTTCTTAATCTCCATCTCTTTCAAACATGATATTAATATGACAATATTAATTTTTACATCTTTAGAATAGAAGTTTCATCTTTGAGTCATGAAATTATCTCTTAGTCATTGCCTTATCTTTCTAAGATTTCTCTTAGTTATGTTTGGGACATTGAGTTTTCTATTCACCTTTTTGTGGGCCATCTAGTTTATTTTTTTACCTTCATGTTTTCACCTTTGTTTGAGTATGGTTTTTTACTCCTTTTACAATGATATTTTTAGCATAAATCGATTCTTTATGTCCCTTGTATGATTTAGATTGTTACTTATCTTACTTTGGATGTATTTTTGAGTTTTTTGGTCCTAATTAGCCTTAAAATCTTAGGTTGTTTTTTATTTATTTTTATCTGCTTTCATGGTCTTTTGGTTTTGACCTAGCCTTATTGATCTCAAGCTTGCCAATTTTTTCAAGTACTTTGATTAGTTATAAAAAAAATTCATTTTACATCCATTTATTGACCATCTTATGTTTTTTCACTTTACATTTATATATTTTAAACCTTGTATCACTAGGGTTTTATAAATGTAGTTATTAAACCCTCCATGATCAAGACTATGGTGTTTTTAGGTAGCTTTTTAATGAGAAAATTAAGTCAAGGTATGTATATGTTACTTTCAATTATTCATTTATCAATAATTATTTTAGTACTTATTTTTAGTTATGATTTTGTGTTATTATGTTTCTATCTGAGATCATCATCCCGTGTTATAATATTATGACATGTGATGAGCTTCATGTGGGTAATATGTATACACATAATATTTTTTTAATTTTATCATTTATTGATGTTTTTTATTGCATCAAATTTTTAACGCATGAATCTACCTGAGTAAAAACCTTAAAGGGTGAACCATAATGTAGTGGGGAATGCTCATGGTACTTTGTGAGAGATCTGGTTATTATATCTCAATTACACCACGAATATTATTAGTCTAACCTCCTATAAGTGTCTATGCATCTATCCATTAAGTATACTTCCTATATATATATATATATATATATATATATATATATATATATATATATCCTATGGAATTGTCTTGAATAATAACATGTATTTTTTGTAATTATCTTTCATGTACTATATCAGTCTACCCGATACAATTTTGAGTGTGTTTTCTAACATTTTTACTATACTAGTTTGGTCGATACTGTATTGTGCTAGTTGACATCTTCCAATTTTATTAGTTAGGTTGATATTGTTAGCTTAGAGTTTAAGGTTAATTTTTGGTATTGTGACAACATATATAAGGGTCATATTTTAATCATATCACACTCATTCACTTTTCTTTCTCTAATATTTCTGCCTGAAAGAAGTATTGGGAGAGTTAGTGGCTTATAACCTTATTTTGAAGAGTCTTGTCTTATGGGTGTCATGTAATCTCATTAGGAGGATCCATTGGGAGTTCATAACTGAGTATATCTAGGTATTCATCTAACCATTTAAGGTCTTAAACCTACAACATTATGTTGCAAATATCCACTTTAGCTAATGGATAAATTGAAGCATTAATAGGTCCATTGTAAGGTAAGTATTTCTTTACCTACAATATTTTTTTATTTACTTAGTCAATTACATATTTATTTATTGCATTGTGGATGTATATGTGTGTATCCTTGTTTAAGCCTTATTTATAATAAATAAGTTGGTGTAGATATAAGATTGATTATATTTTCCATTAACCACTTATGTTACATAGACCCCCTTTTGGTTGACCATTTCACCTTACCCATTTACAACCATTATAACCCATCTTTTAATTTATTTTGTACCACTTTATTACCATTTACTTTACTTGAATATATAAAACCATAATTTATAAAAATTTAACTTTGTTGAGGTTTAATGAGAGCTATATCCTTGTGTCATAGTGTCATACCCCTATTTTCATAGTGCCTTATTTTGGACATTTTGTTATTGTACACATGTTCTGATATGGCATGCTTTATATGTATTAAGACATGAGATGTTATTGTTACGTTATGTTTGAGACAATGTATTTTATATGTGTGATGATGTTAGTTTACTTATGTTATTTTAGATTTCAATTATGAAGATTATTATATTTATACTTTCATAGAGTAATTATTTATTTTACATATGATTGATTATATAATTGTTTATATGATTGACATAAGTATATTACCTTTGAGATGTTATGCCTTGGATATGTTCATATGAATTTTGTATGAATTTGTATTACTTGTGGTGTTTACAATCAACTTTGACTATATAGGGTAGTGTATTTTATGTGTGAATTGATATGCAGGTGATAGGGGAAGCCAACAAGGGAACTATGAATACATTGATCATGAATGTATCATTGGTACATAGGTGTAATGATTATTTGACTTCCTAAAATTTAAACCCAATTATAGTGTTATATGTGGATGTAATTATAATTTTTGAACCTTCTATCCCCTCCTAACAGTATTCACCCTTTAACACTATTTTCCCCTCTTTACCCATACGTGATTTTTTTTTTGAAACATCTATAAGCTCATAAGGTTGAAAAGTGATCTAACTTATTATCATCACTTACAAAACTAGGATGGGGACTTTCAACCATGTTTACAAGTGGCTATAAAGTTATTTATAAGTAGATATTTGTGTATTTAATACCTCAATTTATTGTAAACTTGAGTATGACTTATTTGAAGTGTTGAGTAAGCCATATGATATCCCATGTGCCCATTTATAATAGGGGACAGTGGGACCATTAAAGAGGCATGAACTTACCTTGATTAACCATATGGTAATATAAGAGGAGTTAATGCTTATGTGGAGTTTTTAACGAAGATCCA